>JAYMTA010003680.1:0-13814 GCA_036897625.1 Pelargonium cotyledonis | reverse complement strand
GTATTGTCAAAGAGGCACCACTATCGACTTCGTGCTCTTATAGAATTTCAAAAAAACAAAATCTATCAATGATTGACAGTTGAAATTTCATGAGTTAGATTATAGTATTTTATATGAATATATTTATAGAATTAAAAAAAATATATTGAACCGGCCGGTTTATCCGGTTGATCCGGTGACTTGACCGGTTCAGGCTCCAAATCGGTTTTTAAAACATTGTTCGTTAGCGACACACATTGAGGTTTTAAGCAATTACCCATTTTTATTTAATTTTTTACTAGCCAGCGTAACAGGTTAAACTGAAATTATCTTGCCAAATCGCAAAAGCGCGGGAAAATGACAATTTCATATAAATTGGCGCCATAACTAAAGTCTCCATCCATAATTCTCCAGTCTCATTTCCCATACCCATCAGATCTCGTCTCCTTCTCACTCTCGCCTCTTCAATCTCCACTAGACCCCAGTTTCTCAATTCTCTAAATCACCCATCTATCAAATCCCCGAAGATTCGCTGCAACACCAGTCACCAGATATGGATTTGCGAGGTTTATCACTCATCTGTGCAGGTTTGGGCATCGCCGAGGAG
This sequence comes from Pelargonium cotyledonis, assembly GCA_036897625.1. Taxonomy (NCBI): domain Eukaryota; kingdom Viridiplantae; phylum Streptophyta; class Magnoliopsida; order Geraniales; family Geraniaceae; genus Pelargonium; species Pelargonium cotyledonis. The sequence continues at coordinate 13,228 of JAYMTA010003680.1, read as the reverse complement.
GATGTCGACGGCAACCGTGCTGCGTACACGAAGAGCGAGTACTGCTCAGGTACATATTCCATTTCGAATCTGTATTTCTCTGTAATTGATTGCCCAGAAAATCTATGAAATGAGCAACAACAAGCTAGAACTGTACTTACTATGTTCTACTTTTTTTTTTTTTGTTAATTTGTCAAATAAAAGCCCTTTTTATTTTTATCCTGTAAGTAGGGGCATAAACAAGGGATCCAGAGAGTGGAATTATATTTATATGTGATTTTAGTTGAAAAGTGATTTTTTTTAGTGTTTATGATTGAGAAAATTCCCCTGAAGTAGCTAGTACTTGAACTGATAACTGAGAGTAGATTTTGGTTTTCTAAGTTTGAATGATGAATTCTATGGGGATCAAGACTAGTCATATATATTCTATTTATTACCTATTTGTTTTCGCAGCAATTCAAGAGCACCAAAATGTTATTTTGTTACTCCCTCCCGTTCCAAATTTCTGTAGTAAGAATTTAGTCAGGCATGAATTATCAACAATGTACCTAAAATATGTTGATTAGAACTTCTTGAGTTTGTTAGGCAGATAGAATATATTATTTAATGTTTTACTGGCAAATAAATGGCTAATTTAATTAACACCTTTCATTTGATTGAATTTTTACAACAACTTTGGCAGATAATATGAAGGATTTGCTGAGATTTTTAAGGCGAGATGATCCGCAAACAAGAGAAGTATTCAAGCAAGTATGTAAATGGAATATTGTATCTAAAGATTTGATACCTATAATTGATCATTGCCAAGATGATCATCCCTTGGTCTTGAATGCTGGTAAACACCACATTTTTCTTGTCTTTATCAGTATAGGAAAAAGGTGATGGCAGTTTATTTATTTATCTATTTTTAACCATTGTTTTGTTCTAATGTTGCAGTTAAGGTTTTGGTGTTTCTTACTATGCCTATAGACCCTTCATCCAGCGAAATCCCTCAACAGATAGACTATTTATGGGGACTGAAGTCTTCAATAACTTACAGTAATACTGTTGCAGTGATTGTCTCACTTCTTGAGAGTCCTCTGCAAAATCTGGAACAGTAAGTAATGATACTCCCATTTTGGCTGATCTCAAATGGTCAAAAGAGTGAATAAAATTGATGTGAACCACTTCATCAGCCTTATATGTACTAAAAAAAATGCATTTTCAGTTTTAACTCTTTTTAGGACTTTTATTATCACTCTGTTTTTATTTTAATTTTTATTCTGGGAGCAGGGCGCCATGCCATACTGAATTCATGTTTTTGTTTTACTTACCTTTTATTAATCCCACCTAAAATAAAGGGTCCTGTCCATGCCAAATAGTTTGCTGCCAGCTCTCTGGAATTTATTGAGACTATTCATTATATAACTGTTTCCCAATTTCTCATACAGTTTATTATTTATGCCTGGTGTTTTACTTTAAATAATAATAATATTATTATTGTTTTTTTATTTTTTATAATGTTTTGTTTCAATTGTTTCATTATTTAGCATTATTTTGGTTCTACTTGCCTCTAGTGGCTCTTTACCAAACAAATTTTCCCGAGTTATAATCTCTTACCACTTTCTATGCCTTTTACATTTTGTTATGTGGTTATGCTATTGTTGTTTAGCTAATTGTGCTATATGACACTCAATGTTGCGCTTCAAAGAAATTGCATAGTCATAGAATAAAGGTAGCAGAGATAAGAAATGATAATGTTAATGAGACTTTTCGAGGAAGAGTTGGAGTAGTGTTAACTGAAGATGAGAATGAGATGAAGGAAATCATTAACGTAGTTTGGGCATGTGGACCAGAGGGAGATTAGTAATCCCTATAGGGAATTGACATGGTTCAGTTAGAAGAAGTTAAAAGAAGTAGGGATAGGCCTAAGTTAACATGAAAATATATAGTGAGTAAAGCATTGATATGATTTGGCTTAACAGTGTAGATATTACTGGATAAGATGAAGTGGAGAAAAAGAGCAGATGATCACAGAGCTCTTTGCTAAAGGATTCATGTAGCTGACCCTACATTATTTAGGAAATGGTTTGGTTATTGTTTTTGGCTGTTGAAGGTTGCTCTTATGGCTGAGACTATAATTACATTTCTTTGGTATTTAATTTCATGTCATTTTTCCCTTTGTGCCTCTACATGTATTAAATTACTATGGTTTCTGTTATTGTCATTAGTAAAATTTGGGTGTATGACAAATCCTATTATGCACAGTAAAGCATTCACTGAGGATGACTGGAAGCTGGTGGAGCTGATACTTACTCTAATTCGAAACATTCTAGCTATCCAAAACATCTCCTTCCAACAAAAGGCCTGTGGATCTGCTAGTCAATTTTTATCACTGAGAGATAAATTTCTTGAACTTTTGTTCCATGAGAATGTCATGGATCTAATCTTAGTTATAACTCAACATGGTGGTGGTTCTTATCTTCGTCAAAATAATATGCTTCTACTAGAAATTTTCCATTACACATTTGTGGGTCAAGAGCCAGAGTTGATCGCAAGAGCTCATAGCAAGGGTTCCAAGGTTGGTTTTTTTGTTCATCTCTTCCTTTTCCTTAAACAAAGCATCATGTGACACTTGGTGTACCACTATTTATTATTATATCTTTCAATTTTGGGTATAATGTTTTGCAAAATCCCCAGTTAGGTTCATTACCTTGCTACAGTTATCAGGCCTATCAATTTAGTGCTAATAATATAATGGAACCATTCTTTCTTTGCAGTGCCCTAAAATAACATTTTGACACACAGAATACATTAGATATTCAGATAATAGCTTGGAAAACATATCAACATGTTATCTGTGGCAGGCATGAGTCATGACTGGTATGCAGAGATATTCAATCCATGGTGGGTTTATTTGCATAAAAGATTCTTAGTGGTGCATTACCAACATTTTCCTTGCACCCCTGTATAACTTGATCGTAACCAGTTTTGCCTCTCTCCCTCATGTCGGGTGCTTGATCAGCTGACTGGCTAAGAGAATGTAGCTTCTGAGACAGATTTTGTTGTAGGATCAATCATTTGTAATTATAGTGTAGAACTGAAATTACTGAGATGATATTAGTAAATTAGACAGCACAACTTTGGCCAGGCAACTGAATCAGCAACTAATCAAAGATATTGAATGAGCTATTTTAAAATGTGTTTTTTAGTTTATTTTATTTTTATTTTTATATCATATATTCATATGTCCATTTGTATCTTATGATTTTTTGTAGACTACTGACTAGTAGGTAGTATAATGATTTTTTTATAGGTGGATGAAGACACTGGAGCTTCCCTTGATGGTTTAAAGTCTATTATTGAAAAGGAAAAAGAGAAAAGGAAACTTTCTTTGTCACGGAACATTGCTCGTCATTCACAGTTTAGTGGAACATTTACAAGGCTTACGATGGTATGATATTCCATCACTGGTTATGCTTGTGAGAGGCTTAGTGTTGAATATATTTAACATTAGTTTTTCTACAGGATGGTTCAAAAGCTGTATACAAGGGAAACCCTATCCTTGCTTCTTGTCCTACACACCATAAACCTCGTAAAGTTCATCACGGCCCAGTTAAAAAGATTGTATGGGACCACGGGAGGTTACCGTCAACTAAGGATAAGATTGTAGAGTTGCTCCATGATTTTGTAAACCAATTCCTAGCTGGGGGTTACAGTGGTATATACATTGGAATGGAAATGACAAATTCTCATGGTTTTAATTATTTCTTTTAGTTTGCATGCAATTCTAATATTGTAAATAAAATGCTTATCAGACTTGATGCAGTCTATTAGTGAGGATATTGAAAAGGAACATCCTGCAATTCAGAAGAGCGATATTGTGGTGTTCTTTCAGGTTGCTCACTTTGTCACATCTTTTCAGTATCACAAGTTTTTGAATTTAAAGGTGAGAAATGATTAGTTTGACATACATGATATGTCTCATTTGTCTTTGTTAAATTGTAATTAACTTATTAGTTCCATCTCAGTGTTTCTTATAATAGTGAATCAAATGCGATTAATCGTTCGGGTAAAATCTGTGATGTACAGCCAAACATGGATACAGAAAATTTTGGAGCTTGGGGTGATGAATTTGCTGATACCACACAATTCAAGGGTGATATATGTGGACCAATTGCTGCATCAATGAATGAATCAATGTTTTTACTGGTTTTTTCGAGGTGGCGCAATGCATTTGAGGGCTTGAAGGAGACAAATGAGTACACGTTTCTGTCAGCTGCAGGATCTCTCATGAAAATAATGGTGCTTTATTTTGTTTTTGTTTGCCAGTTATGTATAATTATCATGCTTTCCTATGTTAGACATGTGCTTGCAATTTTATGAAGACCTAAACCTAACTGTCCTTTTTTTTTTTGGGCCAGATCCGAATGTTACATTTGGTGCTTAATGAATCACCACAGAATTCCAGGGAGCCTCAAACAGCACGCGTTCTTCTTTATAAGCTATTTTATGATCAGACTGATGAAGGAATGACTCAATTCCTCTTGAATTTGATTAAATCATTCGACACTCACAAGCAACCAAAAAGGTAAAAAGAGGTTCTTTAGGACACACTTTTAAGACATTAGTATCTATTAAGTTCATTACTACAAATTGCAGTATGAACCTTGTTCGAAAAAAAATAAAGAGAAACTTGTTATTTTGTAGCTGGTAAGCATCATGTTTATTAATGTAATCCATATTGTAGAGATTTGCTTCAAGTTTTCAATATTGGCATTTACATAATAATGTGATGGTTGATCATCCAACGACCTTGACCATATTATTTGTGATTGACTGCATAGGTTTCATTAATGTAGTCCCTTTACAAGGTTCTATAGTTATTTTTTTTCCTTCTTTATATGTTGTTCTGATTTGCTTAAATGTCTTACTTCTGGTGCTATTTGTTTCCTTTTTTTTTTTCAGTGATCTTGCAGATTTGGTAGAAATGATAAGTTTAATTGTACAGCTCATGGAGAATCTTCAAGCACGTGGCACACTAAGGGTATGTTGGGTTTTTATCAGCAAAGGCAGTTGTAGAATAAAGAACTGTTTTGTCTTATGTTTACATTGTTCAATGTAACTCATTGTTAATGCAGGGGAAAAGAAGCTCTGGTATGTTTTCCTGTATGTAGAAATTAAAATTGCACTAAAATTCAAAGAGATCCTTTCTGATAGAAATAAACTTTGTTCTAGTTTTGATGAAAATTTATTTCTTGATTAGGTACTTTTACTTTAACTGAATGAAATTAGTTGGTTGATTTATATTATGGAGTCTATATGTTGTAATTCTAACGTAGTCACTTCATCAACATGTGCAGTACATGTCTTACTTTTTTCATGTGTTTTTTGGATTCATCGTAATACTTGCATTGAATAAGAATACCAAATGGTGCACAGATAATTTAAAATAGAATCAAGTCTGATATGCGGAGGAGATGCCACTGTACACATCTTGGGAAGTAATAATATCAGTAGTTAAGTTTTTTGATTTATACTTTGACCAGATGTTTTCTAAATTCTTTAGAGATTTTTATGCCTACATTTCCCCTCCAGTTTTTCCCCTCAATTTTCTTTTTGGCTATCGGGAAAATCTTATGCTTTGAACTCTTAAAAAATGGAAAGAACAGTCGGGAGATGTAACCCCAGAAGAAAAGAAAGGAAGAGAACAGACTAGTCTATCTGAAAAAAAAAAAAAAAAACTGAACAAGTGGAAGAATTGGCTGAAACAGTCCTTCTCGAGAGCAAAAACATATAACATCAATTTCATATCTTGCAGTTGATTTTGCATACCTCAAAAGTTCTCTCTTCCAGAGAATCATCAGGCAAATAGGATCAGCACACAAGAAAGATTAGTGCTATATTTTTAGTATGCAAAACTATATCTTTTTCTTATTATTATTTTGTTTGGATTTTTGACTAGTATCCTTCTGGTTATGATTGATTTGTTTTTCTTTTTCCCCATGATTTTATCATATAAAAGTTTTATATCTTTGTTTTATCATCAAGGTTTCAAAAAAATCGAGGAAGCGTAGAAAGTCGAAGTCAATTAGTGACAAGAAGCAAACTGAAAATAAACAGGCTCAAGATTTTGCTACAGTTGAGGATAGGCCTGGCATCCCAAATAGTGAAAAATCAGCAGATATGGGTTTCTCATGTGCGGCAGGACCAGTTGATGCAAGCTCTGATGGGAAAGAGGGGATCAATAGTACCCCTCTGGTTGATGAGCCTGAAATGTCTGTATCAGGGACAGTGAATTTTGAAGACACTCTGCTTCAGATGGATAGCAAGAAGTCTGATAGTATGAATGACAATATTTTTGATGGCACAAGTGATTCATCTGATGACGAGCAACCAGCAGCAACTGATGAAGTTGATTTTAAGATGACTACATTGGTTTCAGCTTTTGCAAACAACCATATTATTCAGAATTTGTGTTGGTTGCTTAAGTTTTATAAAAGCAATTCTTCAAGCACAAATCAGTATATAATTTCATTTTTCCAGAAAATCACTGATGATCTGGAGCTCTCTCCAATGCTATATCAGGTATAAGTTTGAAATTTAGAATGTTGAATAGTTGTATAATAATTTGAATCTCATGTTTATCAATTTTGCTTGGAAAATATTGCAGTTGTCACTTATTACGATATTCTATGATATCCTGGCTGAGCAGAAGTCATGTCCGTGTGAGGAATATGCAAATATTGTCAATTTCCTTACAAGCTTGGTTAGGAAAATGCTCAAGAAGATGAAGGTTCAACCCCTTCTTTTCGTGGAAGCTCTCTCCTGGAAGAGCCGCAGAGAATGTCATTATATCAATGCTGAATATTTATCGCATGAGGTTGGAAAGTTGAAGAAACAAAGTAGAGCTTGGGGAAATGTTTCAGGAGATGGAGAGTTGGGTTCATCGCATACTAAAGGTTGGACTCATAGAAGCATAGCAGATGCACTGGGTGAGGATGAAGCTGATGTCGTGATATCTCATGAATTAGGCCGCCAGAAGTAAGACATTTTTTGAAGTTTTGTATTCACTTTGCCACCATTTTTCTACTTCTGCTGTCCTCTCAATGGGTATAAATCTTAAACAAGTTGCTATATGAAATTATTCTAGGAGCTTAGACCATCTGTCATGGGCCAACCTCATTGTAGGATGATGCTTCATTTTACTTGATAAAGTGTCTTATGATTGAATTAATAATCCTTAGAAACTTGAATTTAATATTAGAATGAACTGTAGATAAGTCTTTTGACTAGCAAGCCCCTACTTAGATCTTATAAGACTTATTCTATAAGTTTGTCAAACTATTTATCTCATATTGCATGAATCTAACCCCATTAGTAAATTTTAATGGAGTCTACGTGCATCTCCGTTTGGTTGCATAGAGTCAACAGTGGCAAATTTCCAACCCTTGACTCATCAAACAACTAGGTTTCCTGTCAATGACTTGGTTTTCGTTTTATTTCATATTAGATTGAGATTGGGCTCTTCTTACATGGTATCAGTATGCTAAATATTGATTTAGGCAACTACTTCCTCCGTCCCCAAGTAAGTGTCCTTTCTATTTTGAGAAAAACTAAGAAGTTAGTGGCGGTGCTGTATATTTAGTCTTATTGTCCCCATAGACATGTGTTCTAACAAACTGAAGGGATACATGCTTATTATAGGGACGTTATTGATGAGTCATGCATAACTAACTTCTTAGGAAGGAAATAAGACACTTATTTTGGAACAAAAATGCAAGTGAAATATGACACTTATTTTTGGAACGGAGGGAGTATATCTTATTCTTTAAATCAGAGTTATAATTAGTATAAGATGTATTGAAGATCTCACTCTGTTAAAATGTTAACCAAATTCTTATACTATTGTTGTTTGCAAAACCTGCAGATTGAAAACCTGGTCTTTTTAAGGTCTAAAATTGAAGTACTAAAGCCATATGAAAGTTCAACTGATTTAATAGTTTTGTTTAATGCTTAATTAGTTGAATAACTATAGTTGCAAAACTATTTGATATTTGACCTACAGGAAGCTAATCTGTAGAAGTACTAATGTAAGCTCTATAATCCTCTTAGCTAGTATTTATTTGTTGGATATGTAATTCTTAGAGTAAACCTGTATCAAAATTTGTATTTGATAATAAGTTTCCCTAACCTTATGTTTAGTTGCTGAAAAACAGCGTTTTGTTTCTGTAACAACTTAAGACTGAGGATACAGCTGGTAAATGGAATGAAGAGAGATCTAATGTATTTGATCCATTCCTGCATCATTAGCTATCTTATAAAAAAGAATAGTTGATGTGGATATACGTATGCAACATGATTCATTTGAGATATATCATTAGATTATGATCTATACCACCCATAACAGATTAGTATAATTATTTCCTCATATCTTGATGCAAGGCATGGGGCTCATACTTGTTTATTTATTATTTTGTTCAGTATTGAAGGAAATTCTGGTGAGTTGGAGGAAGACATTACATCTATTTCAAACAGTGAGATGGACCGGAAAAAACATTCTGACCAGTATGACATTCATGATAACTTCATTTAATGGTTATTTTCATATTCAATGTTCATGGTTTTGTAATTTTCTAGCTGACATATTTGATTGTAACAGGGGAGGAAATTTCATGGAGCATGAATATGAAAAGGTTTTTACCAAAAAGAGAAGATTTGTTTTCAATGATGAACTGGAGATAAAAATCAAGGATCTCTATGCGAAGTAAGCTCTTATCTAACTATTCGATTCGACTATCATTTTCTTAAAAAGATAATCTCACATAACAATATATTTTCAAGTTAATTACGTTGAAACACACTCAGAAGTAAAGAAATACTGGCCACTTTTTCCAATATGACTGACTTATTATATCAGTTGAGTTATTTATAGTTGTATGGGGCCACTTTATTTTTTTTCTTCATGTCTTGCAACTTTGCATTCAATGTTTTGACATATATAGCTGTTACAGATTCAAAGATGACCGGAGTTGTAGTCGTCTTATTGCGGAAGCCTTAGATCCTGATGGTAACCTTTCACCAGCTCAAGTTGCAAATAAGCTTAAGCAGCTTGGGCTTAAGGTTACGCTGAAGAAAAGGATGCGCCAGTCTGGAGGTCATAATCAACCTGGGGAAGAAGTAAGATACATGGAAAGCGAAATTTCATCTAACAATGATTTAGAGGGAAGTTTGCTGACACAACCATCGTAAGTATTTGCCAATGTAATTTTTTATTTATTTATGTATTATTTTAATGTCAAGGTGTTGAATCTTTGTGCAATTGAGGTCTAAGCACTTGAAGTAGTTTTGAAACATGCTATGCTTGGCTCACATGTAAATGTATTATGTATTATTTCTTTTGGACTGTCTTACAGGCCAAACAATTTTCTGTTTCATTTTTAAAGCTAATATGCTTATGCTTTAATATTCTTTTATAGGCATACTAGAAAGAGAGTGCGCTCCTTCAATGAAGATCAGGAGGCAATGATTAAAACTTTGTTTGAGAAGTATGCATTAAATAGCCTGTCTTGTATCCTTTGTATTCCTTGTTCCATTCATTCGATAGATCATGTTGAAATAAAAATAAGAATGAATAGCTGCTATACCCTTCTTATGTTATACAAAAAACTTGATATGGATATTGGCTGTTTTATTCAGGTTCAAAGACCATAAGAGGTGTAGTTACATGATTGCAAATGCACTTGAAGCTGATAGTAACTTTACAGCTGCCCAAATTTCGTGTAAGCTTACACAACTTGGCTTACGTATTCCTCGACATAAGAGGATTAAAGCTGATCTCAATCTGAGAGATGAGGATGCTAGTGACTTTTCTGGGGACAATACACCAGGCTCTGATGATGAAACATTATTGTCATTAAGAAATAAAGCTGATCTCCATCAGAGAGATGAGGATACTAGTGACTTATCTGGGGACAATATACCAGGCTCTGATGATGAAACATTATTGGCATTAAGTAATAGGTAATTATATGCTTACATTTTAATGAATATCCATTTGTTTTGTTTACTGAGTTTGTAATCTACACATACAGTATAGTTCTCAATTGTTGTACCACAGCTTGTATATCTTAAAGAGATTGACATTTCTTTTTCCCCCTTCTCAATGCTTGTAGGAGCAAAAACAAGCAGAGCACCAGATTAGATGGTATTCAGCTGCCCAATAAAAAAATTGAAGAAACATTGTCAGATGATGATTCTGATGATAAATTTCTAAGCTCAGTTCTCAAGTAACTCTCTCTCTCTCTCTCATACACACACAAGCCAAAACAATGTAGGATGCTGGAACTTGATATGCATACTGTATTGTTATATTTCCAGTCTGTTTTCTTTGAAGACATTGTCAACCTTCAACCAAATTGTATTATTGTTCATTTAAACCTTTGTTATTCACCGATTTTCTCCGAGATTCTTCCTAGTGATCTTCACATATAATATTGTTGGGCTGTTGCTCCAACAAGTACCAGAATTAGTTACCTGGATTATTGTCATTGATCTTATCTGATATGCATCCAAGCCTTTTCTTTTAGATGCATATTGAAGGGGAGTTCTGTAATTCTATAAAAGACTAGACTCCGGGTTCCTTTTATTACGCAAGAAATATCGAAAAATTCAAAAATGTTTGAATTGCGTACCTTTTTTTCTTCTTATAGAACATTTTTCTTGTTGCTGCTATTAAACCCTTATCAATACTGTTTGAAACATGATTTCAGTTACTTACACCTTCTGCCTATGGGTCTTGTTTATATTGCCCTATTCTATTTATTCTTGTTTTATGCCTTTTGAAACTTGGTTTCTTTTGGAATAGGAAAACACGGAAACTCAACAAGCCAAAGAAAAGGGAGCTTCAAACGCAGAATCTCAACAAGCCAAAGAAAAGGAAGGTTCAAAATGAAAACTCTGGAAGAGATTTAATTAAAGATGTCACAGAAAGGTATTTACTAAACCAAATGCATCTGGTGGAACACTCTCTTCGTCTCAAAATAATTGTCCACATCTATTTTAGTTAGTAATGCATAAATTACCAACATTATCCTTAAGATAAGTTGGTTACAACTCCTTGAGTTTTTTTTACAACAAAAGCACATGCGGATACAGGAGGAATATTCTTACTTTAACTAACTCATCCTTAATCTTCACAAAGAATGAAAGTGGACAGTTGATATAATACAACTATTACTATTATCTTTTAGGTTGGTGTGGGAGGGTTAATGTTTCTAACTCTTTAAGCCTTTTGGTTCTACAGAATAAAATCTCTTTTGGTGGGGATTGAATTCAATGCCTGTGATGCTTTTGTACTATTTCATAGGAGTTTGTATTATGAGATAGTGGAAAGTGATCATATACTGAATAAACTTCTGATCTGAATTGGAAAATCCTAATAGAATTCATTAGCAGTGAGTCAATCTCCATGACAGTACTGAGCCTTTTATGTGAATGCACATTTGAGGATGAGTATGACATTGTTTGAATTAAGAAGAGGGTAATCTGAACCTTAATTTTCTTAACCCGAGAAGGGAACAAGCCAGAAACTGACGAGGATATTGTTTGGAACTATTTTCACAGGGATGACATTTCGGAACCCAACGTGAATGAGAACCTATTAGTCGTTTCAGCTGTGAAGGGTGTAGATAATTTGCAACAGCAGCAACAAGTAGAGGAAGAGTTGGCAGATTTGTGGGATGAAGATGTGGCTTCTGGAACTTTATCAAACAATGCTGCTTCTAGAAGGAAATTTAGGATGGTGGATGATGATGATGAGGATTAAAAATTTAAAATGCAACACTGGCCAGTTTTTTTTTGTCTCAAGTATCTCAAAAGTATAGTGCATAGTTTTAGCGCAAAAGTTGGTTTATTTGTTAATATGTTGCGCATTTTCGAGCATTAATTGCTCTTACATATCATATGACATGATACTTCTATGCCATATGTTTTTGAATCAATCTCTCTAGTTGGAGGATCAAACCAAACCCTCAGATCTTAGTTGATGTAGATATCCCAAACTCAAATGGGAGCCTGAAAAGAGTTCTTTGGTCGGTGTCATTAGAACTGTTTATTGGGCTGTTGGCCCGCGGACCAAACTAGCCCGCCCACTTAATTATATCATTTGGGCCAAACAGTTTGACCCGCAAGTTAAGCGGTTCAAACCGTGGGCCATCTAATAATTAAATAGTAATATTAATAGTCTAATAGTAAATTCAAAAATAAAGACAAACAAAACATAGATAAATGGGGTTAGCATGAGAAACATATTTACAAATGTAAATACATACACATATATTTGAGAAATCGGATTCGCATTCACATTTATATATACACACACATACACACGCATTCAAAACTATTTTGATGATTCAAATTTTGGATCGTGTTTAAATTTATGTTTTCAAATTCAAATTTTTAAACGTAAATTCGAATCCGATCCGAAAGGTGTTTGGGTTAGATAGAATCGAATTTTGAATTTTAGTTATATGTTCACAACTGAAAGTGAAGATTTGAATTTTGGATCCGATTTAAATATGTATATATACACACACACACACACACATTTAAAACTAATTGTGATGATTCAAATTTCGCATTAGTTGGAATTTATGTTTTTGGAATTCGGATTTATAAAGATATATTCGAATCCGATCCGAAAGGAGTTCAAATTCGATGGATTCGAATTGCCAGCTTTAGTTGTGAACACATACACATTCAAAACAAGTTGTGAAGATTCAAATTTCGGATCAATTTTGAATTTATGATTCTGAATTGGGATTTATAAACATAATTTTGAATGCGATTCGAAAAAAGTTTGTATTTGAATGAATCAAATTATAGACTTTAGTTATATATATATGTTCACTACTAAATGTGACAATTCAAATTCGGATTGGATTCAGATTTATATATACACACATTCATAAACTTGTTGTGACGATTCAAATTTAGATTTATATATACACACTTTCATTGTATGTATATGACGGATTTAAAATTTTCCATAATCAGATTCATATTGAGTTCGTGTTGACTAATTTAACACGTTAAATTATCGGATATGTTCGTGTAGAATCATGAATACTTGCGAGTTCGGATGCAAATTGTCACATCTATTTACATATAATGTTGTGTTACATCTTATTATTATATAGTTTATAACATAAATTAAAATTAGCTTGCGGCCCACGGTTTTGACGGTTTGGCCCGCGGCCCGCACAAGCCT
>JAYMTA010003679.1:0-13818 GCA_036897625.1 Pelargonium cotyledonis | reverse complement strand
TCAAATTTAACTGACGGAACAAACTTTGGAAACTATAGAGTAGGAAAAACATGCAAAAAAAAACATAGAGTATAAAACTGAAAAGAAGATCTAACATAGAGTAGAAAATTGTAATTACCCAAAAACTTAAACCGGATAATTTGACAGTGAACAGTATTAAGGCGGGTGAGGGCAGAAGTTGATTTTCCCGCTCAGCACTCTCACTTTCACTGGACGCCACACCCATACATTCCAATACCATTACTTACCATTACCAGTCTCTACACTCTCACCAACCTCAAATGTGCCATCGAGAACCATGGAATCCCCCAAACCCCTCAATATTGCTGACCTAATTCGCCGCTCTCGTCCCCACACCGCCTCCTCCTCCTCCGTCTCTCCGGCTCCTCGCCCAAACCCCACGCCCGCAACCTCCCGTAAATCCTCCAACCCCATCCCCCTCACCCCTCTCAGCCACTCGGCCATCCTCACCGGAACCCTAACTCTCCCCAACCACGCCGATCCCTCCCCATGCCCCACCAACAACTGTCTCCGATTCTCCGACGCTTCGTTCTCGGTTTGCTGCGACGTTCTCCACCTCGATGTTCGCCTCATCGGCACCAAATTTCACGTCTTCGCCTGGAACTTCATTCCTCTGAAACGCGGGTGCGGCGGCTTTCTGGAGATTATCAAGTGGGGGTTCTCTGATTCGGGTTCTGGACTCAACCGCTGCTCCAATGTGGATTCCTTTCGGTTGGCTTTGGGCTCTTCTTCTTCTTTTGGTCAAGATTCAAAGGCTAAGTATCACGCTCATGGAGCATTGGAGTCAATTGGCCCTGTTTCAGTCGTTCCATGTTCAATTAGGACTCGTACACCTCAAACTGATTCTGGTTCAAGAAGTCTTCGTGGGTTTCTATTGCACATTGTGGTTTGTGATTGTAAGTTGTGTTGCTCAAAGGATGCAGTTTTGGGTTCTAACTATGTCACTCAAGGACAGGATAGCCATTTCTATAACAAACCAATGTTTGTATATTTTTGTGGTTTTGCTTCGTCTTGGCATCCGGTATTGACCAAGTTTATTGGGAGGGTCGTTACTCTGTCAGGGTTGAAGAAGAAGTTGCTTTACATTGGAAAGGAGGAGTCTCAATTAATGTTTGTAACTACAGAAACATCAGTTTTGTATCTGCCCAGGCCGTCCCAAACGTGGCTGTCTTGTACAAATTCCATTATAAAGGGCAAGGGAGAGTGTGGAGTCTACACTGGGCTTGTGAGGGGTGTGTACATGCAGGGCAAGGTTGTTGAGCTGGATGAAGAAGTGTGGCTTTTACTCACTGATCAACTACTTACTCCACCGCATAGTTTAAGAGTTGGTGCTCTTGTAAGTATTATAGTTGTGTTCAGACTTCAAATTGAATTACTTTTCAAAAGGGATTGACAAACCACAAATTCTTATGGCTGACTTCTTTGTAGGTAACTTTGCGGAATGTTCACTTTGTGAACCCAAAATTTTCTTGGACAAAATTACTCATTCTTGGGGCGTGCTTCAAGTCTAGCATTACTGTTGAATCCTTTTCCCCCTTAGAAACTGGGTATGTTGTTGAATTCAACTTCACTACCTATCTAAATTTCTAATACTCAGATCATTACCATCACAAGCATGTTTGGGTGTCCCATGTAAACTGCCTTTTCCTTTATGCTATGTTCTATGTACACTGATATTTTTAGAAATTCACTATTGTAACGGGCCTGAATTTATACTTTAAGTTGTCTGTAATAATAGCCTCTATAGTTTTGTGGCACCATACTTGATGATAAAGCATTGCAAAAGCACAATGAAGCCATTAACTTTCTTAGGAGCATGCAAAAATGCTCCCCGTGAATGAAAAGTAATGCAATTATATGGTGCAGGTGTCATCTGGTCTCACAATCGGAGAGTCTATTGGGGAAGTTCATTGAATCCTTGGCATTTTCCGCTAGATTATGGTGGGGACTTTATTTAGTTTAAATAAAAATTCTGCTTTGAAATCTAATGAAGATATAGAGTATTCGAGCTGCATGATTTTTATAAGTGGTTTGAATGGTCAAATTTCAGGGCACTGCTTCTTGTTTCATGTTTCCGGAAGAAGTTCAGTGGAATTTTATCCGAGAAGGAGATTCTTGGAACACAACATGTAATTTACTTGCATTGGATCTTAAAATTATTGTTGTAATTACCATTAAGTTCTTGTATTATTTGGCAGTTTCTTTTTACCAGTCATTGTTCTGCCTAAGCTGACTTGAACAGTTGCAAGGTGTTATTACCAGAAGGAAGGGCTTGTCCAGATGTATGCTAGTTCACACTTACCTCCTTCAGTGTTTCGATCTCGGGTATATTGGTAGGATAAGTTAATATAAGCGTCCATCTTTATCTTGATCTATTATAATCTTATAAGTTTCTTTTGACAGCACGGAGTTTTCTCGGAACTATCTAAGCATGACTCTTGTGGTTGTGGCACTGAACCATTTGTTGGTGACATGAAATTGGTAAGTCCAGGCGTGCCATGTCAGTCTGGATCCGTGCACTTTTGATTTATGTACGCATAAAAACAGATTTATGACAAGGAAAAATAGAATGAAGTTTTGGTTTACTTGCTGTTAATGCAGGTGGCACCCCTCTCTAGTTTCATTAATCTTTTTGAAAGAAGAACACAGATAAAACCAGAAGATGGCCATCAACTGTTGCATGACAACAATGAATATATTCTACCCAGTGAATGGAAATTTTGCAACGGGTCTATTAAGAGGATCTTTCCAAGTGAAAGCACCAGTCCTGTTTTGTTAGGAAATTTAAAGGTAGACAATATATTTCTATTCAGATCAGTTGTATATTTATGGTGAGCCTGCTCCATGAAATTGTCTATATCAGTTGTGTGGTGAAACTGATTTTGAATGCATAGCAAACATGTACCTGAAGCATTTGTGTGGCTGCGGAAGAATTGAATGGACATTGACTTTAAAGGGGCAGCAAACCTTTGTGGTATAAAGTTCTAGGTTGGTGAAAGAGAATAGTTCGTTACTAGATCAAATTGTTGCTGAGAAAGAGGAGGTCTCCTGCACCATGGACCTTTAATAGATATCATATTAATATAGTGTGGGTTTTAACTTATTGCTGACGTTATAAATTTATACTTCTGCTGGGTATATTGTATCTTCAGGTTCTTGCAAATTTCAAGAGCTTTATATGTGTCAGTGTAGTTATGATATTCTGTACTCTGTAGGTCTTATTGTGGTTATTTATTTACTATCCCTTCCAGGTGTCTCCATCCTCTGGAAGATTGCAGTTGGTTGATAGGACCGGCAGTATTGATGTTCTTGTACCAGACCTTCCTTCAACTTGGGATACTAACAGCATATATGAGGTGATCTTATTTTTCGGTTTCTCAACCTCCTCTCCGTCATTTTGTCATTCTGGAGTGATATAAGGATCATAAGGTGTTATATGCTTGTTTTAGGTGTTCTTTTAAGTATCTCAGATCACTTCATTGTTTTTCCTTTTGGCTTTTCAGGTAAGCGACTACACTCTTGTTATGGAAGGGATGCCTGAACATATGGATAACTTGGGATTACTTGACAAGGAGTCATTCTCATGCAGAAATATTTTTAATTCTGCTCCATTGTCAAGAGAGAGAAACTTAGAAATGTATATTTACTTTTCAATGAGGAGCTCAGCCTGTAGAATTTTTCCGGGTATTGTCTGCATGGATGACATTGCAGAAGTCAAATGCGGAAAATATCATCTCCTTTGCGTGACACACAAATTCCCTCTGCTGCAAAAGGTGTGAATCAATAGTGTCTTTTCATATCAAACTGCTGTTGTATTATAGAATATCTGCTTGGAAGTAGTTTATGTTTTTGTTATTCCAGGCACATCAAAATTGAAAAAAAAAAAAAGGCAACTAAAAGGTTCTGTATCTGTTTTAAAGACAATGTTGTCTCTTTACTGGATTTATTGTTGATCCAACCCTATTTATTTCACAATTTCAGTGTGGTTCAGTAACATCAAACATTTCAAGTATGTTTGTTGAGGTCATTGTCATGCCTTGGGATTTGGTACTTGCTGAGAAAGATGAGCTTTTACATTCAAATGAAGAAACTAGGGATCAGCTTAAGCAACCCGGAGGACAGTGTGCCGGCAGAAACTGCCAGAAAAATGTTTCTAGTAAGAGACATAAAATCAACTTGACTTCTAGCGGGGTATTTGCTTCCAATCTAATGGATGACATAAGGAATCCTTGTTGTGAAGTGAGAACTAGTTCTAATTTGAGTGCAGAAACCAGTGAAAAGTGGGTATGTCATGACTCGAGTTCGCCTTGTAATATCCCTTGTTTGGCAACTGTTAGAAGATATAACAACCAGAGTTTAACAATTTCCGGATTCCTGTATCATAAGAAAGCAAATAAAAAGATTGTTGGTCCAAAATATAGTGCGCAGAAGGTTCTGCTGGAGCTCAACTCTGACAGTGTTGTCAAATATCAGGTGTGCTGAATTTCCTCTTCCGATCACACTGCTATAGACTATAGTTATTGCATAATGCATGAATCCTATATTGTACTTTGCTTTCACTTTCAGCATACAACTTATCCTCAATTTCGTTTGAATTTCAGTTATTGCAGATTGGGGGGTATTACATTACAAAGCACAACAAAGATGACTCCTTGTGTAATCTTCAAGACCTTGATAATGCCAGAGGTGTTAAGGTTCATACAACCACCAGTACTTATATGTGGAGCATTTCATTCTCTTGCGATGACGATCTTCCTCATGATTCATATAATAACATTAATGAGGTTCCATCTGGGGACCAAATTGAACTGTCCCTTCAGAAGTGTATAGGGCGTTCTGCTGGAACCTGTTCAGATGTCTGTCTTCATCTTTCTGCTGATATAATAGATGTCTTGAAAGCATATCTTAAGGAAAGTGAAGATGGCTTGGTGAGGCCTGCTGTGTCCCAAGAAAAGATTGCTAATGTTTCTCTAAGCAGTGAGACCACAATGGCCATGTTGCAGCTGTCTTCTGGTTCTCCCAATTCTGGTTGCTTGTTTCCTGAGGGTAATCTGGTATCTCTACATGGATATGTGGTTGATGTTTATAATTTAGACTACAGTTCAGCTGATGTGAATGTAAGTCATGGAAGCATTGCTGATTATCAACTGAGATCTAGTCAGGCAGTCAGAAGCCATGTCTGTATACATGTCTTGGTTGACCATAACAATGTAATTACCAGTCCGACTCCATATATCTTCTTTTTGTATTTGTTTTCAAGCAATTGTGGGTTAACTCTCTCTTTTGTGTTAATTAATTAGGTGAAGATTTCTGGTTCCCTAAGTAGACATGCTTGTCCTATTGGATTTGGACCAGGTGTAAAGGCAACATTTCACAGAGTTCTTGATTTTGGGTATGTAGAACTAAAAAATTCAGTCAAATATGCTTGTGCTTTAGCCTTTTAAATTTACCTATATTCTTCAGTATGGTTTCCATTCTTGACGTTGATGGTACAGTGGGTACTATAACTGCATTTGATAAAAACCTCTTTGACAAAATCTGATTACTTATTCTCTGTCATGCAATAGTTTTAATGTTTTAGACATTTATCTTTATCTAATATTTATATGAAATATGTGATCATATTTGGTGGTGAAAAAGCTGACAAGGGATTAATATCAAAGTACAAATGATTTTTTGTTTAAGAATACAGAAGAAAACATAAATTGGGTGATTTTGGAGAAGTTAAGTGATCTTTAATTACAAAGTTTTTATTGTAGTTAGTACAAGGATGAAGAGTTTTCCATGAGCAATACATTAGCAGTGTTTTGTTGTGTCAGATGTTGAGTTCGATGGTGTAAGAGTAGCATTATCCACTATAAAATCAATCCCTATTTGGGGATAAATAATTAGTTTAACAAATTAACATAGCTTTCATTATACAGGGTGGTTCCTCTACCAACTTGGGTCAGAATGCTAGATTAGGGACCATCATAACATTGTTGTGGGTTCGGTGCGGCAGCCATGCCGACTTAACTTTGTGCATTGGCATAATCTCAACATCATAATTGAATGAAATATTCGCTGCATCCAGAGTCCAGCATTTGTAAATTGCATTTGGAAATTTGAATTCTCATAGGGATTTATCTTTCTGTAGGTTATGCTGTAATCTCCACTATAATTTATGTACCCTCAAGTCCATCTATCTGCAATTCATCTGGAACCCTGGAATCAATTGGGTTTTTTTCTGAAAGGTTGTCTTTTATTATTATAACTGATTCCTTCTTTTTTTCAGTGAGCAGAATAGCTTGATGTTAACACCTGTATCATTTGTCACACTTAACTCCATAAGGGTAGTCAATGATCAGCATGATAACAGGGATAG
This sequence comes from Pelargonium cotyledonis, assembly GCA_036897625.1. Classification (NCBI taxonomy): domain Eukaryota; kingdom Viridiplantae; phylum Streptophyta; class Magnoliopsida; order Geraniales; family Geraniaceae; genus Pelargonium; species Pelargonium cotyledonis. Next base: position 7,433 of record JAYMTA010003679.1, on the reverse strand, counting down.
TAGCTTATGGGGGTCTTCTGATAAATACAATGTTGCCTCCCGAGACACTGTTTCTTCAGCTTTAATATCTGAGTTTATTCAGCTTTCAGAGAGCAGGCTGGTGCGGTTGCGCTGCAGGGTAAGTATTCAATGTAAGAAGTAAGAAGTAAGAATTGCAGATTTAGCCTTCTCTTATTGCCTCCTTGAAAATCACTCGTTGATTATTTTGACAGGTTGCTGCTATCCATTTCCTTATTATGAAGAAGGCTAGGAGATATCTGAGGTCAAATGTTCACCCTATGCCACTTCCCATTGACATTCCAGTTGCTTGTTTTGTGCTGGGTGAGTTATTTGTTTTTTTAGGTATTCTCTTATTGCTTATGAATATACTGAAGTTTATATACAGACATCAGTGATATATGAGAACCATGCATGCAGTCTGTCAGTGCTTTATCATGTAATTACATTGTTTAGGATACAATGATCAATGGCAATATTGTAAAAAGCTTCTAGTGAATAACTGAATAGGAGTTGCAATCAATACAAGTTCTTATCTTTGCTTTCTGCGGCACTTGCTTCTGGTAGGGAGCTCCCTTACATATTCTTGCCTGCTCTCTGGTAAAATTTGGCCTCCTTCTCAGTACTTGTTATATTCATGTTTCTCATTTTCTCCTGCAGATGATGGGTCATCCTCATGTTATTGCTGGGCAAGTTCTGAAAGAGCAGCAACATTTTTAAGGCTACATGAAGAACTCCCACTACAAGCTTTTGAAAGTAGTAGCTGGACATTAAAGTGGATTGGGGGTGTCAAAAGTATCTGTGGCACAATTATATATCATCTGGAAAGAATCTTAAAGAAGCACCATGGAGTTATTGTGAAAAACCATGGATCCTTGTTAGATTCTTCTTGTCAAGATCTTGCCGTTTCTGTCAGTTCAAAAAATGCCCTCGGCAGCTCAGATGAGAGCCTCCTTAAGTTTATAGTTGTCAATGCTTGCTCTGGCACATTTTTGGTAAGTTTTTCTCCATCATGAAACAGATTTCCATGCCAAAGCTCCACCTTATGCACAAAAGTGAAACAACCATATGATTCATACATTGACTGTAGTAACCATTGAGGAATATTTGTCAAAAATTTCAATTCTCTCTATATATTCAGAGATGACCCAAACCTTCTTTTCTTAATGAAATATACTACACCATCCTTCTCAAAATGAGTGCCCAGATTCCTTTTAGGTAGTTATGCATGAATTTCTAATAGTATCCTCATAATAACTTATGGGACGGAGATAGTATTGTTAGCTTCAGTTATTATTTGTTTTTCATTTTTATGTATAAGGTCTGCCATTTGTTTCTCGTTTCTGGCACTATTTGCTGAACTGAATATGATTCCACCTTTGGCAGAATGTTGTTGGTGCTGCCATGGACTTAGATGCTGTTGGTAGATTGGAGAGAGACCACCATATTGAAATGCAGACTACAATGAAGTCCATGAAAAATATATGGGCTACAGAAGTTTCCTACCCAAACCCTCTCACTGAGGCCAGAAACATGGCTTATAGATGAAGTTGAGTCACTGTGCTAATGTTATAATGCTTAACAGTTGTATAATAAGAAATTCTGAAATTCCATAGAGCACAGAGAACCATACTCTGACATTAACAGATTCATTGACCAAAAACTGACATCCTCCTAATCAATTTTGTCCTTTAAGTTTTAACCTATTCATGTACTCTCATATTTACCATAATTGTACCACTAGGTTGCAGTTTACCTTCACCAATTAGACATACTATTCTAGATGATGAAGCATTTGGTTACATCTTTCAAGTGATCTTACTGTTCACATGTCAAGTTGTCTCATGGCTCTTGTGTGTGATATTTTATTCAAGAATGAGAATCATTATCGAACGACTGAATGAGATCTGAATTAAGCCTTCTTTTTTCGTTACGAGAATGATATAGGAGTATATATGTTACTTCTATTCGTATGTCACATTTACATTCCAAAAGCTACCTAATATTCAGGCGTGCAATCCATGCTGAAACCTATCTCTGCCTTTTCTTTTGGTGTGTTCATTGCTTGCTTGTAGTTGTTTTATAAATGAAACAGAAGTGAGTGAGAGCAAAGCAAGCATGGTAGGCTTGTGTTTTCTCTCTGGGTATGTAAGAAAGAGGAGGAAGCTAGAAGTACAAGAAGAAGCAGATCCTGATGTTGACTTTACAAAACTGTCCCCACACACACACACACACACACACATACCACCTGTCTATTTATTTTGAGATCAAGTGGTCCAGAAATGATATTAATCATTCTAATCCTTGTTCTTTGTCTCTCACTCACAACTGCCATTTACTGTTTTACTCCTTAACCATGTCTTTTAACAGCTGTTACTTACTAGTTACTGCACCAACTTCAACCCATTCTACTGTTTCTACATTCACCATTTTCCTAAGAATGATTACATGTGAATGGTAATATTACTATTAGAAAATAATTTGTTTAGTTTCTTTTATGTGTATTGGATTTATAAACCAACAAAAGTACACTGTAACAAACAGGGCACACTTTCATATGGTCAAGGAATTTTTCTAGGTCAAATGACAACAATATTGATAAAGTTGATTTTTTGGATTTTATGTTTGGATTATTAGTAAACTTGCTAAGCATCTCTCTCTTAAGCCCTAACTCATGAAAGTGCTTGTTTGGGTTAAGCAAATGGTTTGACCAGTGATTGGGCTAAAGCATCTACAGCTCCTTTCCTGCCAATCATTCTTGGTCTGCAGGAGCTCCCACAAGAGCCAACGGAGGTTTTCACGAGAGTTTTGTTTGCCCTGCGCTCGTGTAAAGATTTGAATGTCTTTATTTTTATGCACTTCAATTACAAAATTACCTCAAATCGTTATATTTAATCTCATAACATAGTGTGGTTGACTCATATTTCATGAGTTAACCACAATTTCATCCTTTAATTATTATTTGCTTTAAAGGGGCAATTGTCAATATGATCAGGTTATCAATTTGGGAGTCGATCAACAAAATTTTTGTTCTTTACATATGTTTTACATTTCTTCGATATCTTTACGACTATTTTACTTCTATGCACGTGTAAAATCGGCAAATCAAACAAAACATAAGACAGTAAAATAACAATATAACGTCCACTTCCTCACTCCCAAAAGAAAAACAACTTTACATTTTATATTTCATTGTTTTTTTCTTCTTTCTATATGTATATGTAATGTGATAACAAACCATGTCCGATTCAACTAGATATAATGATACTTCATTATTAAAAAACAAGCTCTTGATTTAAGAGAAATAAATTTAATGAAATGATTATGGAAGATAATAATATTTGCTCGAAAAATGGATTGGTCTTCATTGGTTATAAATGTGAAGGTTGTTTCTGGTTTCTCCTTCTGTCCATGTTAATTTTCAAAAGGGACAGAGAAAGTCCTGAAAAAGCTCGAAAAGTAAATTGACAATTTTCTCTTTCGTTACTCTTCATTGGGAGCAGATGAAATGTTTTTTTAATTTTGGAATATAGTTTTGGTTCTAAAAATCCCTCCAAGATTCCCAAAAACCAGAAGCAGAGAGAGAGCTCTTTACCACTTTCCTCTCGTCCTTTTACTGTCCCAACCTTTAGGTTCTTGAAAAGTTCATTAAATCCATATTCAAATAAATACATATCCTCTTCTTTACCATTGGTGAACCACAGATCTACCTTTTATTTCAAATTTGCCTCCTCTTTCTCTCTCTAAATCTTTAGGGGTCTTTGAGCTTCAGCTCAGCTTCTGTCCCATTCATGAGGCCAAGCTGCGAAACTAAGATTCACAAATATCCATAACAAAAACAGAGCAGCTCTGTTTCTTGAATCCTAATATGTCCACCGCCACCGCCACCACCCCGCTCCAGCAGCAACCGCCGCCGCTGGGCATTGCGCAACAATCCTACAACCTTCACTCCGGTCAAGGCTCCATCGGCCCGGTCATCGCCGTCCTCGTCGTGATCGGAATATTGGGGGTTCTTGCAGGGATGATTGGGCGGCTCTGCTCCGGGAGGAGCATCATGGGTTATGGCCAATACGACATAGAGAGCTGGGCAGAGACCAAATGCTCCACCTGCATTGACGGACGAATCAACATTCCGACGCCGCCGACAGGCGGCGCTAATGTCTCCCGCAGCTCCACCCCGCTGTCCGCGGCCGGCCACAACCCACAAGAAACCAAGCAAGATGAGCTAGAGGAATCTCCTCCTCAAAACCCTCCTGCTCCAAATGTCGATTCCTGAATCAATCCTAACCCCCTTTTTTTTTGTTGCTATGGCTTCATTGAAACTTTTCACTAGTTTTTCTTTTTTGGTTTTGTGCTTTTTTGGATTTTAGGCCATTGTTACTGATGGAAGAAGAGTCTGCTAATGACTGCAATTAATGAAATTGTTTTTTTGTGTTCCTCTTTTAGTTTCAGTTGCTTATCTAATCCAAGTGTTTGTTGCTCTGCATTTGGTGTTTTCTCATTTCAAAACCAAGCACAGAACAGAAAGCTAGGAGAAACAAAAATGGTGGTACTTATTGTTCTGTTAGGTACATTAATCAAAGTGTTCTGTTAGGTTTATTATGATAAATTTGACCTGCACTATTGAATGCAGCATTTACTAGTAGAGTACAAATGTTAGGCACATTGATTGTGGAGTGTTTTGTATTGTTGTTGAAGGTGAAGTGAAAATGTTGGAAGTTGGCAAATGAAATGATTTTGTTGTGCATATTGTTGGACTTGGAGGTGTACAACAAAAGGGTGGTTTCTTCAGAATCTTATGAAGATTGAGTCCAAGTATAAGGGCAAAGGAAAGTTGGTCATCTGTTGAGTCTCTTCAAGGCAGTGTTGGGTTAACATCTGATCTGGTGTATGCCTCTGGGCCGAGAAAATGACATTAGAACTTTTAAAGCACCACCAAGTACACCAATGTATTATTGTTGAGAGTGACTTGTCATTTGAGGTTGCAGGAACCACCTACCTCATCTTAACAGGACCCATGAGGTGACAGATTCTCTCAAACTTCTGTCAAATAAATAGCCATTGCCATAGCCATTTCTTCTTCTTCTTCGTGAATCTACAAGGGTGACATTTTCTGAAAACAAAACATGGATGGAGAGTTGTGTTGTGAGTTGTGACCACCTCTAGCTCTGTGTTTTCACCTGAACTCAACACAAGTATTTGCTAGCTGCACCTGCACTTGCATTCTTCATTCCTATTTCCTTAATACAATCCATGAACCACAATCATCACTCACCAAATAGTTATGCTTCCCAAAATGATACTGATATGTATATAAATTTAACACTCTGTGTCTATTACACTTTCAATTACTATATACGGAGAGAAAAGAATCGCAGTCGAAGAGTTAATGACTGAGACTCGGTCAAGTCTGTTAGAGTTTGACGTGTTATGAATCGACGTCAGTAGTATGAAGCAGTGTAAAAAGTCATTTGATTTTTGGCTGACTCTGAAGTACTCAGTATCAGATATTATTATTTAAGGCATAGCAGAGCTATGAAGATCCTATTGTATTTGGGCTTTTTGGACTTTAATTTGGTTCCCATTCCCTCACCACAAAGAAAATCTATTTCAAGCAAAACAAAGATTCTTTGGATTTATGTGTGTGTTGATATAATTGAGAATTTGTAGATGATTTGTGTATGAAAGATTGCTTGCTATGTGGGCTTCAATGTTACAAAGGAACTAAATATTATGACAAATTTAGTGGTTAATTTTGGAGTTGCAGAGTGTTATCAGCAACATGGGCCTCTGTTTCCCATCTTTAAGCCCGGCCATTTTATCTTTACTTCAACAAAATGCACACATTCTCACCGTTAGTCACCTGCGTAAGACTCAATAGCCAAAACACACGTATCTACGTGAAAGGTCGTGAGTTAAATTTTAGTGGGCACGTTTTGCTCAGTCACATTAACCGGGAGGTAAATTGAGTGATAGACGAGCTTGCAAATTTGTTAAACTTCTCCTAAAAATTGGTAACGCTTCAACCCGTGGCTTCTGACATAGTGGAGTAATGGTCCAACGCTTCCCGGCTGTTTAGTCCATTGTGATCGTTTTTATTTGTTTTATTTTCTTTCTATCTTGTTTTTCTTTTCTTTTCTTTTGTATATATACAAAACAAATATCTAGTAATATTTAATACAATGAGAAAAAGTCTGACATCATGTATCACTACAATTTCAATCATGAGCGTTAGGAATTGAGAATGATATTGTTGGTTCATGAAACCCATTGCTAGGCATCTTTTGGACTCCATACATGAACCGAGGGCATGCCAAAAGTATATGTTCAAACAATGAACCTTTCTCTAACGTCATGTACACTACAAATGGAGCAATAAGTGTTCTCATAACGGAGTTTCCCCACCACATACACATGGATTGGGATAGAAAACATTTTCACAAAAGACCTTACTCCAAATGTAAAAGTTGTTTGCTGTTCGTCAGTTCACATACGCTAATATTGCTCAAACGATATATTGAATCTCAAAAGCGATGTCGTTGGTTGACATTAAAGAAATTCATTTCTATACTCAATACTAGAAAACACATATCACACAGTTACAAACCAAATATACTAAACTTTTCATATAGCGAGAAAATTATAAGTAAAATATATATATACGATCACTCAACATCTATACTCAAATTAACACAGTGTTACTGAATAACTCAACGCACAATTATAATTACGCGAATCATGTCTATGTATTCGGTTATATAACACTCAACAAAATCAAATCAAAAGAATGATTTTTGTTCCATCTTTGTGCTACCTCCAATTATTAAAATAAATGACCTAGGCTAGATTAGATACAGCACATACACATAAACATGTACAAAATAGCACTAATTAATAAACAAAAAAAAATTGAAAATCAGTGTGCTCTTACGAAGAAAATGCTCAATTCTGGTCCCGGAGCCCCATCCGGGTTAATCATGTAAAAAGCTTCGGAGTCTTTGGACCCAACTACTCTCTCAAATCGCGCCCTCATGTACGTGAGCTCTCCGTCGGCGGCGGATTCCTTCTCCGACGGGCTGGGCAGGACTCCGGCGCCCATGGAGACGCCGCGGAGGAGCTGCATCACGTGCATCTCGTCGTCGGACATCTGCTTCCGCCTGATGGAGTACCCGATCTTCCGGCCGTTACAGTAGACGGCCCACACGAACTCTTCCAGAAGCTTCTTCTTGTGGATCTTGGTCTCGCTCTCGAGGGCGATCCGGACTATATCCGACGCCGTTTCCTTGTGGAACAGCGAGGTGTGCATCGGGAGCTCGATGACGAACATGGGCATGCAGTGAGGGTCTTCTTGGATGGCCAGCACGACCCGGCCCTTCCGGTAGCCGAAGATGGGGCCGGTGGGGGCATTGTCCTTTAGCATAGGCCTCCGAGGCCGC
>JAYMTA010003678.1:0-13819 GCA_036897625.1 Pelargonium cotyledonis | reverse complement strand
GAGACCCACCCCGACTGGATGGTCGACGCGCTTAAATCCGCGCGCGCCCGATCCCACCGCACCGTCCTCGTCACCGGCGCTGCCGGGTTCGTCGGCACCCACGTCTCGCTCGCCTTGAAGCGCCGCGGCGATGGCGTCTTGGGTCTCGACAATTTCAACCCCTACTACGACCCATCCCTCAAACGCGCTCGCCAGAAGCTTCTCGTCGACAACGGCGTGTACATTGTCGACGGCGACATCAACAACTCGACGCTTCTCCGGGAGCTCTTCGGGGTGGTCAAATTCACCCACGTCATGCACCTCGCGGCTCAGGCCGGCGTGCGGTACGCTATGCAGAACCCGAGCTCGTACGTGCAGAGCAACATTGCTGGGTTCGTGAATCTCCTCGAAATCTGCAAATCCGCGAACCCACAACCGGCGATTGTGTGGGCTTCGTCGAGCTCGGTATATGGGTTGAATTCAAAAGTGCCCTTTTCCGAGAAGGACCGGACCGATCAGCCCTCGAGCCTCTACGCAGCTACAAAAAAAGCTGGAGAAGAAATTGCTCACACTTACAATCATATATATGGCCTTTCAATTACTGGTTTGCGATTCTTCACAGTCTATGGACCTTGGGGTCGTCCCGATATGGCCTATTTCTTTTTCACCAAAGCTATTCTCCAAGGGAAGCCAATTACAGTCTACGAGTCTCGGGATAGAACCGTTGCTAGAGATTTTACCTACATTGATGACATTGTGAAGGGTTGTGTTGCAGCTCTGGACACAGCGAAGAAGAGCACCGGCAGTGGCGGGAAAAAGATGGGTCCGGCGCAGCTGCGAGTGTTCAATCTTGGAAACACGTCGCCTGTGCCGGTGAAACACCTTGTGGACATATTGGAAAAGCTTTTGAATGTTAAGGCCAAGAGAAAATTGCAGCCCATGCCGATGAATGGGGATGTGACTTTCACTCATGCTAATATCAGTTTGGCTCACACGGAGCTCGGATACAGGCCCACGACAGATTTAAAGACGGGACTGAAGAAGTTTACCAAGTGGTATCGGAGTTACTACTCTGGCAAGAGCCAGAGCTTTCGGTGAATTGTTTCATTATGATTTGCTTTATGTTATTGTTTTCGAGTAGGGTTTAGGTCTATTATCGTATTTATTGGGATTGGCATTCGTGATTTGTAGGTAAAATAGACTACAATCATGTCATGGTTTGTTTTTCGATTTTTGGTTTTTGATAGCCTAGGCATTGGTAGCTCTTGTACAGTCCATGGCTGGTAGATTACTTGCATATGCTTATTGGTGGACTTTTGTTATCATATTGAAAAGAATTTCAATAAAATCGAATTTACGAACCAGAGTTCTCAGTTTAATTGTTTCATTATGCTTTCCTTTGTATTATTGTTTTCGATTTCTGGTTTATTTTTATTTTGGTAGTTATATACATTACAACCCTCATAGATGAGATACAATGCCCTCAAACAGATTGGCATTCATGATTTCTAGGTATAAGAATTCTACAATCATGTCATGGTTTCTTTTTCAATCTTTGGTTTTTGATAATCTAGGCACCGGTAGTTCTTATATTGTCCTTGTCCATGGCTAGTACATTACACACACATGCTTATTGGTTGACTTTTATTATCATGTCAAAGGCAATTTCAAAGAAACTAAGTTACTATTCAGGCTCGAACCAGACTTTTCTGCAAATTGTTTCATTATGGTTTTTGCCTTCTGTTATTGTTTTCGATTCTGTTTATCATTATTTCATATTTCTATTCATAACACCCTCATTTACAAGGAACAATGCACTTATTTGTAATATCAAAAAGATTACATTCATCGTCTGTTTTTTACATTCTAGGTATTGGTAGCTCGCTTACAGTCCATGGCCAGTATTTTTCATTATAACATATGCTTATTGTTGGACTTCTGTTATTATATTGAAAGCAATGTCGATAAAATTGAAGCTACTACTCAGGCTCAAACCAGGTTTCCGGTGAATTTTTTCATTGTAAGGTTTGCCTTACGTTATTGTTATCTGTTCTGATTTAGCTTTGCTTTAGTACTGATACACATGACACTGTTAATGTCATAGATGATGCTCTGAAATGGATTGGTGTTAGTGATACATAGTGACAAGAAGACTACAATCATCACCTTGTGGTTTCTTTTCGATCTTTGGTTTTTGATAATCTCGGTATTAGCATATACTTATTAAACTTTTGTTATCATATTGAAATTTGAAAGCAATGCCAATAAGATTGTACTTGCTGGAGTTTCTTACAATCGTATGTGTTTTTTTGTTAAATATGTGATTCGTAATTCCTTATTCGATTGTGGATTGTCCTGAGTAGATTTTTTTTGCAGCTTGTGTGAAACATTAGACGTGATGTTTCCTGAGAATATGTGATTCCTTGTGCGAATTAAGATTGTATTGTATAAAAAAAATAACTACGAATGGAAAAACTTCTGAGCTCACGTCGGGAAGTAGACATAATGCTGTTGCATTGTTTCGATTTGTTTGATTATGAATCTCTTTTCATTTCGTATGTTCGAACTGTAATATGCTCCATTTTGTCTAAACTATTCGATCTTGATGGCATAGTGTCTCTATCTCGGGATATCCCGAGCTTTTCCCCGAAAGAATTTGCACATCTTTCATGTCAGACTTGTCGTTTCATTTCTTTCCTTCGGGAAGTGCATAGTTGCTGATTATACATAATTAGGGTGTGTATTTCATTTGATTATTCAAATTTCGGGTTGGAAAGACTTAACTTGATTCTGACCCGAAAGAAATGTGAGTTTATACAGAAAATGTAAGGATCGCCCATCATGATCAGCTGTTTTTCATTGTAAACCGAACCCAACTTTGAAGACCAAAACCCTTTTTGAGTTAATAGAAACTCGCGGATACAATCCAAGTTTTCCTGTGTAGCACGTTGGAAGCTATTCATATAATCCTTTGAGTTTTGCGGATTTCAGTATCATAAAATCGAGCTGGCCAATTTTGGGACAAATCAGGCTGGTTTATCACCAATAAAATGTGCGTCAAATAAGCCAAATCCTACAATAGTTCCACGTATTTTGATCGTAAAAACCGAATTTGACCAATGACCTAAGACGAACCGTTCTCCTTTCAGTTTAAATTTTATACATTATTCGAAACTCGAATTGCCACCGCTTTAGAAACGTTACTTCCGTCTTAACAAAAAAATTTAAGACTCAATGTTGCTAAAATGCGCCCATACGGCGCAGGGAAGTACAATGCGCACACCATCACTCTTGACGAGCAGTTGAGTCGTGAGTGTGTATTTTGACTCGCTGCGTGGTGTCAAAATTACCAATTTTATTTATTTTTCTTCGAAATTTTGGAATTAAACAGCCAGGTCCAGGTCGTGCTCCGTAGATAAAATCAGAGAGAGACACCAGAAAATGGATCAATCATTGATCGAAATCAAAATCAAAACTTGACGGGCCGTTCTTGTTCCTGACATCGGCATGTTCAGCTTCTTCAATTGTCAGCAATGAAAGGCGTCTTTTCGGCGCCCGGAGATTACACCCACTTCAAGTCTCAGGTCCCTCTCCACAAGATCCCGGTTCGTACTGACCTTTCTCTTCCGATTCCACCATTTTTATTTCCAGTTTTGATCGAGGGTTTTGTGTGTTTAGCTTCTTTTTTAGGTAGCTCTCTCAATTGGGTCTCTTTTGTCTGATCTGTATGGTGCTAGAGTTTCAATTTCTTGTATCAAATATGTGAATTTTGTTGTGGGCATGGTTGATTTGTCGTGTTTGTTAGTGGGTTTTAGTTTTACTTGTGTTACTGGTTAGTTTACTGGAGTCACTGGGTCTTTGCAGTTTGATTGTTCTTTTGGATGCTTCATGCATTTGAGGGTTTTTTATGTGTGATGTTCATTGGGTTTTAGTTAACTTAACCATCTCAACTGTGTACAGTTACTTACATAATTGATTTGATGAGGTGAATGAGTACATTTACTTGGGTGGTCATTTGAAACTATTGAGGTTGTGAAATCGAGTTCATCTCCTTCTTAAGGCTGGATCGTTGATCCGTTATCGCTTTGCACCTTGCGATGGGTATTTCTCTTGATCATTTTGTCTAGCTCTTTGCCTCATTGTTCGGTTCTTTCCTTTTTCTTTCTTGTGTAATGAATGTTGATGAAAATATATACTCCCTCCTTCGCAAAATGAGTGTCCACTTTTCCGTATTAGTTCAAATTAAGGGTAAGCTAGTTTGGGTTTGACTTTCCAACTATACCTCTTGTGCTTTTGTTGTAACTTGTAACAAACTCAAGGGGTTCTAATTACCTTATCTTGAGGATATTGTTGGTATTTCATGCATTTCTAACTTCCTAAAAAAGAAAGTCAACACTCATTTCGGGATAGTTTGTGTAGTTTTTTTTTTCCCTGTCCGTACCCTTTTGAGATGTTTAAGAGAAAAGTATTTCTTCATTGTGGTATGCTCCACATTGAACTTGAGGAAGATCGAGCTATAATCAGTTGAAAGTTTGGGGTTTCTGAAAATGTTATTGCTTTATTGACTAATTGTTGTTTGATCTAATTTCCGAAGCACGAAGAACTGGTTTGTTCTTTATTTTGGTCGAGTTCTTTGGAGGTTTACCTCATGCTCATGCTCTTAATTAAATGTCTGGTAACTATTTTTTCCTTGCAGATTGGCACAAAGCAATGGCGCTACTATGATTTTGGTCCCAAAGTTGTGCCTCCACTTATATGTCTCCCGGGGATAGCAGGAACAGCAGATGTCTACTACAAACAGATTATGTCATTGTCCATGAAGGTATATATTTGATATTATGTTTTCATTGTTGCTGTAGCGTAGTCTGTACGTGCAAATTTCTTTCTTCGCATCATGTGGCATATGTCACTGCACAAATGCATTGATCAATATGTTTAAAATTGATTTCTATAAATGGCCTCTCTATGTTTTGTGTATAATCTCCTATCGTTTTCATGTCCTGTTTAGAAATATTAACCAATTGATACTAAAAGCAGAGCTTGAGGGGAAACTGTTATTTTACTTGTCAACTAGTGCATTTCATATTAGTTCCATAATCTATTTTTTTTTCTTGGATTAAACATATCATCCAATAGAAGAAATCACTTGTTTTCACATTATAAAACTAATGTTGCGCTTCTTCAGGGTTACCGGGTGATTTCTGTTGATATTCCACGTGTATGGAATCATCATGAGTGGATTCAAGCATTTGAAAAGTTCTTGGATGCTATTGATGTTCATCATGTAAGTGCTTTATTTACTTTGAAGAAACAAACCATGCTATGTCGTGTACATATTGTTGTTCTATCTGTCTTTATTCATTGCTGATTCATATATATCTAACAGATACACCTTTATGGTACATCCCTTGGAGGCTTCCTTGCACAACTTTTTGCTCACCATCGACCAAGGAGGGTTAGATCATTGGTACTATCAAATTCATTTCTAGAGACGAGCACTTTCTCCGCTGCAATGCCATGGGCTCCCGTGTATGTCATCTTATTTCCTTACAATGCCAATAAGATATATGTTTCTTTATTGCTTTCAAATTTTCACCTATTAATTTCTTTTCTTTTGTTGTTTCAGTGCAATCTTGTCATGATCTAAACATAGTATTACTGTTCTTTTTTCCATTACTTCAAATTCAAAATATAAAATGCTGTGGCTTTTCCGGAATTTTAGAATGTTCATTGTATACTCTTTGGAGTAATATATATTAAATAGTTTTACATACTATGCCTGTTGTAATGATCGAACCACGGGTTTATTTTGTTTCTCACCAAATTAACTCTCCCAATCATGTTGTTGACTTCTGCAGTGTTAGTTGGACTCCATCTTTTTTGCTGAAACGATACGTCTTAACAGGAATTCGTGACGGCCCCCACGAACCATTCATTGCTGATTCTGTGGACTTTGTTGTTTCTCAGGTATAGTTTCTGTGAGCCATACTTAGCCACTCACTGTAGGCACATTCTATATGCTCAAGTGTCATACTAGCGGCTAATCCTACAGATAACAATTTTCAAACGGTTACCGTCTCTCTTCTCTTCTCTACCTCTTGTTCTGTTATTATAAAATTATGTAAAAAGTTTAGTTTCTGGTATTTTCTTATCTACTTCCATTCAGCCATTCAGGTGTTTCACATGGACTTTTTTTCCATCGTGTTGAAGTGAGTTATTTCAATATTTCTTACACATAGTTTCCTTCTTCACTCTTTTTATCCCGCTTACCCAGTCTATTGTTGAGGGTAGGTGAGCCTTGGCTCAACGGTTATGGTTGCTTCCTTGTGGCCATTAGGTCACGGATTTGAGTCAAGGAATCAACCTCTCTTCCGAAACAAAGCTAAGGTTGCGGACATAAATGATCCTCCCCATACCCCGCAATGGTGGTAGCCTCGTGCACTGACCCGTCTTTTCTTTCCTGTTCTATTGTTATAATATTTTTTTATGATATAAAAATGACGAAAAAAAATACTTCTTTTGTGTGTTTATTCTTTGCTCGTCATTGTTAACTATAAATGCGGACATAATTTCAGGTTGAAAAGCTTCATAGAGAAGATCTAGCCTCCAGGTTGACTTTGACCGTTGATGCCGCCTCAGTTGGACCTCTACCACTTTCAGATTCATTTATCACTATCATGGACGTAGGTCATCCACAATCAAACATTTAAATATATATTAGAATCTTTAGAGTTAAGAGCCTAGCAGTTTTTCCCCATCTTTTTTCCTTAATTTTATATGGTCCAATGTTTCTTCGTTTTAGACAAACGACTACTCCGCAATTCCCCAACAACTTAAAGATCAACTTAGCGAGAGGTATCCGGGAGCAAGGCGAGCACACCTGAAGACGGGGGGTGATTTTCCCTTTCTTTCACGCCCAGATGAGGTCAACCTACATCTTCAGGCAAGTTGTTTTTACTACCTTAGTTTCTGAGTAAGTGTTATTTAAGGCTATTTACACAAGTTTAAGAATTTGTGTGAATTGACCTAACTAACCTAATTTACTTGTTTGTCTACTCATTACAACTCTCACTTCAAAAGTTTCTAACCCATTTCTTGCTTTTACTTGTTGGAAAAATTAATTAGTAGCATTCATTTATAAGTTGGGAATGATACAAGGGGTATAGTTGGGAAGTATGTTACAATTTTATTTTTCTGAGATCGACAGCACTAAATTGTATGAAATGACCAAAGTACTCTTATTTACTTGTTTGTATACTCATTAAAGCTATCTCTATTTTTTATTGGTGCCGTTTTAAGGTTATTAAAAAAAATTAAGAAATTGTGTGAAATGAACTAACTACCTTATATACTAGTTTTTATACTCTCACTCTTGACTATTAACTCTGCAATGATAAAAGTGGTGTAATTGGAAAGTATGGTGTGAATTTATTTTTCGAAGACAACACTTATTTCATAAACAAGATAGCTTATGGTAATTGTGGTGCAACAGCTACATATGAGACGAGTTGGGGTAGAACCTCGGCCAGACTTGGTTCGTGGGGTTCCAAAAGGTGGGAACGAAGGCGGTTCTAGTTCGAAGAATGACGGAAATGAAGATCCCGATGACCCGCAAAACGATGATGGAGATAACTTTGAGAGCCCATCAGCGGAAAGTAATTTATATACAGCTCCCGAAAGCCCCGAGTCTGTAAACGTAGACGACGCACTAATAAGCTCAGCAAAAGTTTGTCCGATCAGAATCGAAGGTACGCCAGTTGAGCTCTTCAAGAAACAACAAGTCTTAGTCTTCCAAATGCATCTTCTTCTACAGGAGATTTTTGTTTTATATTTGCTTCCCATTTATGTGGAAACATTGTACATTACGTGGAACCATCGTTGGAAATTCAGACAATTTGTGTAATATGATGCAACACTTGCACATAGTTGTTTGTGCAAACTGTTTGTCCAGAGGTTGCTGTTGTTTTGGGTTTAGACTGATCCTTGTTCCATGTTTGTTAAGATTTTGTTTTTGTATACACATCATTTTATTCAATAAATTTCTAGTTTAATGTGTTCAAATTTGTGAGTGATACTGATACCCAATTTGCTATTGTCATGTGAATGTCACATTTGTTTGATTATAAAAAATGGATAAAGAAAACATTTACCTTGTTAGCTAGTCCATAGAAACTGAAAAGAGCTTTGACCATTTGAGTTTCGAGTCCGGTTTAGGTTGAAAAGATTTAACTTGAATTTGACTTGAAAGAAGTCCGGTTTAGGTCGAAAAGATTTAACTTGAATTTGACTTGAAAAAAGTTAGGGTTTTACGTAGAGGTGGTTTGCTTAGCTCAATGTAGAGTTGGCAATTCAGATTATGGATGTCTAGCCGCCCAGATCAGCGACTCAAACTCGAAAATTGGTCGGATTTGTATTGCGTAACATGAACCTACAAAAATGTGATGTTGACTCATGTCTAAGTTTCACTGCTCTATCTCAGTAGGTGATAAACAAAACCCGAAAAGTAATTGAGTCTATTTTATTCAATTTGAACCTCGTAAAAATTTGAGTTGAACAGTTGATCACAAGTTCGAGTTCGAGTTTAACTTTATTCAGTATGGTTAGTAATTTGACGAATGCACAAATTAATGTTTGATTCATGTATAACATTTGAATTTGAATTACGATATTTCAAATTCTAAAATTAACGAGTTGTTACATTTGAATAACAGAACACATGGAAAAGGTCTATACAGTAGAGCTCGCAACTCAAATTTCGATTCAGATTTATGTTGAGTTCAAGTTGGAAAGAGCAAAACCAAACCCCTAATAAGAGGTGCCTGTTTCGACTTTCTTTATTATAAAAATGTTGGAGTTTGTCCGTCCAGCAATCCAAATCTGCACAAATCCAGATCGAGCTTTAAATGTTAATGAATTCATATTCAAATTGTCAGCTCTACAAAAAAAAATTACTTTTATACTTCCTCAATGGACAATTTATAGCACATATAAAGCACTAAAATGCATATTTTGGGATCAAAATATGGTTGTCCAAAAGCTACACACTTGCAAATCTTCAAAGTACTTTATAAAAATCCCGGACAGCTCATGCAAAATACCATAGTAACTAATCAATAGAACTTCGCATGTTACACAGAACTACATTAAACTATAAAGTGAAACAACTAACTATACTTACTTCCAATAGGTTGAACTGTTACCGGTGCCAACTTTTTCTTATCGAAATGACATAAATGCCTCCATATAAAATGATTTTTTTTATTACAGATAAATATAGTTTGTTTTTCAAGTAGATGTGTAATCAAAAAATCATTTTGGAGTTTTGTCTTTTCAAGAAAAACTTAACACATGCCGTCCAACTCATTCAAAGTAAATGTTGTTAACTGTTTCACTTTAAAAACCGATGTATTGTGTGCAACACATGCAAAGTTCACTATAGCTTATGTATGTGCTCAACACATGAAGAGGGTGGTTTTGCATCGCAAGGTGTTGTGTAATAATGCAATTTTCACAAGTCGTATGTGTCAACGACGACTCAAACTCAAGGTGGTAAAGCCTGCGCTAACTTAAATTAGCTAATACATTGCCACATTGAGTTTGAGGGGGCGTTAAGATAATTTCGTACTTGCAAATTGAGTAAATTGACAACTACCATGTTCTACAAACCACCCTTCTCTAATTGGGTCTGCACCTCCAACATGTTTCTCTATTATCCATCACGTCTTGTGAAATTTGCGCAACACATTGTTTGCGTTAACATCCCCTCAAATTCAAGATGGTAAAGTATGGGCAAACTTAGGTTGGCTAACACATTGCCACATTCAGTTTAGGGGAAAGGTTAAGATAATTGCATACTTGCAAATTGAGCAAGTTGACAACTACATGTTCTACCCTTTGGGTTTGCACCTTCAACTTGTTTCTCTATCCTCTACAACCAAACCGCTCATCTTCTAAAATTTGTGCAAATTATTTGAGTTAACATCCCCTCAAACTCAAGGTGGTAAAGCATGCGCGAATCTATATTAGCTAATACATTACCACCTTCAGTTTGAGGGGGCGTTAAGATAATTCCAAACTTGCAAATTGACTCATGTTTCTATATCCTATACACCTTCAACCTATTTCTCTATCCTATGCAGCTTAACCCTATGGGTGAGCCCGTTTGCCTGATAGAATGAACTCAACAATCACACAAGATTACATCAATATTTATGATTGACGAACTGAATCCAAGGATTTTCTAGAACAAATTACCATCACAAATGAGAGTGCGTCAAGTCAATAACAAAATAACGCATACTACTTACAACTCATAGTAAGTCCTAATAAATTTATAGACAAACCGAATCCAAGGATTTTCTAGAAAGTGTTTCGAAAATGAGCTATTGAAGCAAACTTGCTAGATCCAAACAGGACCCAATTACCCAAATACCAAACTGCCTACTAAGAGTCTAAAAAAAAATCAACATCAAGAATAAGAAATCAGAGGGTTAAATGCTTATGCATCTATTTACTTTTCGAAAAGAATGTAATACATAAAATTATTAGTTGAGACTTGATCCGTCTATAAGAGTTTGACACGTCACGAATCAATACTAGAAACTAAATTAAATTACTAATAATATGAATTTTAAACAAACATAAAAAGTTAAAATCAGTCCGAATCAAACTGATATGATGTAACAATGAATTCAATTTGTGCAAAATCAAAATCAACAGATGTTTTTAAAATTTTGAGTCGCATAAAATGGGATCGATTAATTTATACGAAGAAACAGAGTATGGTTATTGAGATTGAGAGAAAGAGAGACCTGACATGCTCTGTTTTGCTCTGCTGTGAAGGAGTGGACTGCTTTGCCAAGCCCTAGTTATGATCATTTTATATATACGGGAGATTTTCAAAACGACATCGTTTTGTATCTTCATTTTCTGTTGCATTTATTGAATTTTCAAATCCGAAATTTTGTTTCTACTTTAGACCTTAAGTAGTCTTGTAAATCGAGGTGAACATGACACAAATTTGACTAGGTTTGCGTTCAGTTTAATTGTGTTTGTATCCACAACCTAAATTGTTTAGATAATCGTATCATTTTTGTGTTAAACACACCATGGCTCGTGCACTTCATGGATCAAACGAATCGGTCGAGTTCGTTGGTGGCGTAGAGACATCGTTGCGGACTCAAGGAGGAAGACTCAGGACGCGGCTGCAGTGGAAGGTTTAGGGTTTCCGATTTCGGCTTTCGAAGAGTGCGGCCATGGCAGAGTTCAGTCCAGACTATGTTTAATTATTTGTATCGAACCAACTTGACTGCATAACTCGTTTATTTAAACTGGCCGTGTGAAACCATTTAAGGATGAAATAGTATCATGTCGTGTCATATGTTTCGTACCAAATTGTTGGCTCTACCAAATGCTACTAGATTGGAGCCTAATTCATTTCCCAGATGGACAGCATGCAAACAAACATATGATGGACAACATGATCATCAATATGTCGTGTCCAAACACACTTAAATCGTGTCGTATCACGTGTTTTATGCCATATTGAAAGGTCCATCAAAGGCTACCGGAGTAATTCATTTCCCAGCTGAAAAACAAGCAAACATATGACGCACAACACGAGTATTATTATGTCGTGTTCAAACAGACAAACACACTTAAATCGTGTCATGTCACATGTTTCGTGCAGAATTGTCAGCTCTACCAAACGCAACCGGAGTCTCATTTCCCAGATGGAGAACATGAAAACATATGACCCAAAGATTAAGGTTCTCATACATATAATTCAGACAATAATAGGCAATAGCACAAAACTATCCAATATGTGCATCAATCTGCTACTAATACCTAGGCCTCTCCAACATGTTTATAGAGATTAAGGATTTTTACATCCAACAGAATGTTTCGTAAATCATAAACATCAATATGTCCCGAACTCAAATGACACAACTTTGGAAGAGGGTAAAAAAAACAGGCGGAGAACCCTATCGTGATCATCAAAATAATCAAAACCGGACCCAAAATTAACCAGTCAGAATCCAAGCAAAACAAAGGACCACCACAACCCATCAAACCTAGAAGATAGATTTATCCATAGAAATGAGTCAATCTACTCCTACAGCTCAAGACTACATCACGAGATGCAAGAAGTTTCTGGCACGGTAATTACACACACCCGCTTCCTTACCATGTTCTTCTTCCGTGTTCTTTTATTCTTTTCTTAATGCTTCCAAGTTCCAAACATAGGACTTGCTATTAAAGGTCATAAAGAGGATTGAAAACCAACTACAACACTAATTGTCCGGTCCCCTCGGTAATGGACCAAACTGTTTCTCACTCCAAATATATAGATATGAAATCTAAACTCAAAGACAAGACTACATTTTTCATGATGATCCCAACCAGCCAATATATAACTCCAACTTGTAATGACACCGATGTGTCGTCCCATTCTGAACTCCAAACAGTTCAACCACTCTAATTTAGCCTAGAAAGATAGCTCCCATGTTGAAAACCTAGAATGTTTAGAAACACAACACTCAAACAACAAAATGTTACAGAAATGATAGAATTGAAATGCAAAACATAAATCTACCCCAAACCTACACAACACTAAGAAAAAATGATCAAACATAACCTTCTTGAAAATCTAATTTAGCCTATAAAGACAGCTGCTACATTGAAAACCTAGAACCTTTTCTCAGCAACTAAGAAGAGGATGACTAAAACTAATATTACTATGATCGTGTATTCAATTATCATAAAAAGTTTCTTATTTTCCCGCAATCTCACCATCAACTAACAGTTAACAAATACGATACTTGTGCAACAAAATCATGCCGAAATGATAGAAGTTCAAAGATGCATGCTTGAAATGCAAACTGTTAACCTCCCCCAAACCTACACAACACTTGGGCAAAAACGATCAAACATAACTTTATTGACCCATTCTGAACCAAAAACAGTTCGACCAATGTAATTTAGCCAAGAATGTTATCTCAGCAACTAAGAAGAGGAGTCTCTAAAACATTAACATGAAAACGTGCTCAACTCTTCACAAATAGTTTTTTTCTTCAGAATCTCGGCACCATCCAACAAATTACAAATATGATACATATGCAACAAAATGTTGCCCAAATGATACGCAAATCCTTGACCTTAACCTAAATGGCCAAATCTACACAACACTAAGAAAAATGATCATGTCATCAAACACCCAATAATTTCTTCAGTACACACAATGCAAGTCAACTTAAACAAAATAGAAATCGAAACAAACAAACAAAAATTAACATAAAATTCAAATTATCCTCAATAACAACAATACCACATATATTAACATAACAAGCTCCCAAAGAAATATTAGCATTACTTAGACGATAAACAGAAAACCAGCATTCACCACATCAGAATCCAAATAAAACCCTAAAAACATTCCCAACATAATTAAGCAAAAAAAAAAAAAAAAAAAAACGATTTCATAAAACGAGACCCACATAAAAAAAAAACCTCATTTTGCGACCATTTTGGCGATGAAATCCTCGTAACGAATCTTGCCATCGGAGCCAACATCGATCTCTCTGATCCACTCGTCGAACTCAGACCCCTCAAGCTTCTCGCCGATGCTCGTCAAAATGTGTCGCAGATCCGCCACGGCGACGAACCCAGTCCCCTCCTTGTCGATCACCTTGAACGCATCGCGGAGCTGGCGATCGAACGGCTCAGCTTTCATGTGCTTGGCCATGAGATCAAGGAACCGCTTGAAGTCAAAAGGGGCCGTGAGCTTCTCCTCGGCGATGATGGACTTGAGCTGGGCCTGGGTCGGGTTTCCCCCGCGGGA
>JAYMTA010003677.1:0-13819 GCA_036897625.1 Pelargonium cotyledonis | reverse complement strand
GTGATAAAGGTAATATAAGAAGAACACTAATATAATGACATAAAAATAAAAACAAGACACTCATTTTGGGACAAAAAATTTAGACAAACAAGACACTTATCGGAATGAAAAGAATATTATTTATAAAATTACTAACAGTTATTGGTCTAGCGGTATATACCCTTGTGCACACTTTTAAGATCTTAAGTTCGAGACACGTCTAAAAACGTTGAAAGTAAATATATGTAATAGTGTGCCACTAATATAACATTATCTCTAAAGTTGGTACAAAGGTACGTGGAAGTCATCTACATGGCACATGGGAGTTGGCACCAAAATCCTAGTATACAAAAAGTATAGGATGTCATTATCTCGTCTTGCTAAATTTAAAAATAAAAGTGGACTAATTAAACAAAATTAATTAAATATCATAGGAACAATCGGAGTCTTTCAGAACAGAAGGATCTTGATCTGCGCCTTCGGCTTCCCGTATTTACCAAAAACACCTCCAACGCATTCAATTCAATGTACCTAAACCCATCCCTCATTCAATTCATTCTCCAGAATCACAAAATCACAACAGAACCCAGGAAGAAAATAAGGAACATTTTCCCGGAAAGAAATATAAAAGAAGAGACAAATTTTCCAGGGAAAGAAAGTTAGCAAGAAAAGCACAACTTTTTGTTAGCTCCAAAAGCAGCCATTTTGACGGTTGTGCTATTCTGGGTAAGGTGAGACTTTTGTTTTTATATTTATTTATTTATTTTCCCTCTCTCTTCAGTGTCTTTCTCTGTCAAGAGCGTGCTCTGTTTCAGTAATATGTTAATCTGATTCAAAAATTGTGCAACCAATTGAAGCTACGTAAGTCACATTCTTCTGTTTCTTTCTGCTGCCTCCAGATTTAGGGCTCAATTTGGTTTGCGCCACCCCCGATTGGAGCGGATCGTTCGTTTTTCTGTCTTTCCCGAGCTAGGGTTTCGCGGCCATTGCTGCGGCATTGAATTTGGGTGATTGGGGGTTTAGTGTGGCGGTGAAGGAGACGGAGTAGTGTTGAGGTGATTCAATGAAACGGCGATGAGGTGTGGGGCAGAGAAATGGAGGTTAGATCTGACGGTGGTATACAGGTGAGGTGTGATAAGCTTCCGGCACCGGTGGTGATCCCACGGACGCGGTTGCAGGTCTGGTTTGTTCGAGTGTGCACGAGCATTTTGCTCTGGACCTGTGTGGTTCAGCTGGTGGCCGTTGGGGGGCTATGGCATCCACGGTTGCTAGCAGGGATATCGAATCGGGTAGCTGTGTTGAGTCCACTTCCGCTCAATGTCGAGGAGGCTGTGCAACCGCCTCCGCCTCTTCCTCCGGCAAGTGAGTTCCTTGTTGCATGTCATGTCTTACATGTGTTTGTGGTCATGGATGAGGTTTTTATTGTTTTAAGTTTGAGAATAATGTTTTGAGACAATTGAGTCTTGACTGGAACTGGAAGTAGGTGAGAGTGAGACAGTTTCAGTGATTGAAGTTAGAGCTGAGCAAGGTTGTTAATGTTTAATTTCACAAATTCAGCTGAGATGATTTGCTTTCATAAGTGATCTTATATTAGTGTCGAGTCAAACTTTGCATTTCCAAGGTTTGGATTAGATCATTAAAGAGAGCATGTGATGCTTGGGATTTAGTTTTAGCTAGTCATGAGTTTGTTATCCTCTACAGTCAAACGCAGTGCTGCAGAATGCTGATCACTACTGGGGTCTTATGTCCAGAACTGAGTGTATCATTTGTATAACTAGTACTAGAATGGCAAAATAAAGTTACGAGTGGCATGCATGCAATCATGGTTTGGAAATTTATATTACAAATTCCAAGACCAGTTGGTTTATATCTTTTGTATCCAGTATGAACCTATTGCAGGTTGTCACAGCTCCGTTTGCTTTCTTTCCAGAAATTAAACTTAGTTCACTAGTTGCCCTACCAGGAAATGAAAAGACACTTGTTATGGAGTTCAGTTCGTATTGGATTCAAGGTTTTTCACCATTGAAACTGTGCCAGCTTGTCAGGGGCTTGATCAAGTTTCTGACTGATGCAATTTCATTGTATGTTTTTGTGTTCACCCCTCTTCTCCAAATGAAAGTTTTCTAGTGGAACCCAGCACATCTGTCTCTTGTTTTTTCATTTACGACATCATATCATAAGGTGACAATTCAAATATCATCATTGACATAGCAAGTGTGTGATCACTATGATGTGGATTGTGGTGTATCTTTTTGTTGCAATCTAAGTTATATGGAACACCTTATAATTTTTTAGCAGTATTCTTTCAAGTGTTTTCTTCCTTTTTCTTGTGTTTGCAAAATTAGACGTTTTGACACTGGAAAATTTTCAGGGAACTATACAAGTAATGGTTTTCTTGTAGTCTCCTGCAATGGGGGCTTAAACCAAATGCGTGCTGCGGTTGGTATTTATTTGATTTCTTTTCTTATTTCGTGGATACACTTCCTGTGTTAAGATAATTACTTGGCTAGAATGGTGTTTCAGATCTGTGACATGGTGACTGTTGCTCGGCTTTTAAATCTTACATTAGTTGTCCCGGAGCTTGATAAAAAATCTTTCTGGGCTGATCCTAGGTATACTCTCTGCACTTCAAAATCTCTACTTCCTTTTACCATGGCTGCTTTAAGATTTCAAAACTAATTAATTACTCCTTGGTAGTTTAAAGGATATCTTTGACTCATCAATCTTTTTGTAGGAGTTTTGAGTACCATTTTGACTTGGGGTTCACTTTGCAGTAATTTTGATGACATCTTCAATGTGAAACATTTAATTGATTCACTGAGAGATGAAGTACAAATTATCAAGAGGATTCCAAAGAAGTTTAATAGGAAATATGGAGTCCAGCCACTTGAGATGCCTCCTGTTAGCTGGTCAAGCGAAAAATACTACTTGGAACAGGTCTGTAGACTTATTCACTAGTATCTATGTCCATTATGTATCGTTCAGAAGCTTGTGCTTTGATGATGCAGTGAATATTTTGTGGTTCTTCACCTTAGATGTTTAAATATTAAATTTGCTAATAACTTTTCTTAACTTCTATGATTAGCTAGTGATGCTGACCTACGTTTTTGATGAGCAGTCTTATATGTGGGGCAAAAGTTAATCCACATCATCTTAGGTAGAATGGGTCTCTCTCTAGACAGAAGGTTTTGTACAAAGGCCATGTCCTTAACGTTCTGCTAGTGTTTCAAAGTTTTCTGTTGTCTTTCTCTTAGAGCTTCTGTATAACGTTTAACTATCGCGTGACAAAAGAGTGAATTGCTTTTCTCATCCTATGAACAAACCTTTTTAAGATCTTTTAAGTTCCAGAACTGGTTTGTTTGCTATTTTTGATTCTTGTCCATTGGCGCGATAGTGAAAGGCGAATCTGCTCTAGCGGTGCGATGTTGGTGTTGGGACAAGATAGCCATTGGCGACAAGAAAATTGTCAATGACTAGTTCAGTGGTGTTGATTTACAGTGGCCAATATGTTTGCTGGGAGAATTCTATTAGTGGTGGCACAAAATGCATTTTTAGAGAGAGATTGGGAGTTGAGATGGCTTCAATGATGGTTCATGCTTACAAAGATGAGTTGAATGGGCTTTGTCGATGGTGGTGTTTGTAGTGAGGGTTGAGTGTGGAAAGGCTGAGAATGGAGAGCTTGAGAATGGTAGAACTCAGATTGGGTAGTTATGACTGATAATGGTTGCTGGAAACTGCTTTGAAGAAGTGAAATTAAAGGCTCAGTGATAGGGTTCGGATTGGGTATTTACGGGTTCATGTAAAAGATTATTCATTTTTCCTTTTTTATTCAGCACTATGAGTCACATTCCTTATTTAAAATGGTATTTTAGTCATCCAGTATATTATTAAAGGCGTTATTAACAAAATGGGTTTTGCAAAGTTCTGTTCCAAAGTTATGAAATAAAGTTCTGGGTATTCATGTGTGAAACATTTATAGTACATGGTACACATTTGAAATTTTCCCTATAATCATAGCTTAATTGCTGGTATATATCCTGGTAGAATTATGTGGTTCTTGTACAGACAACCAAGCCATCCTTAATTCTGCTACCAGAATACCAGGTAGGCAGGTACCAAGTGCATGAAATTATGTGGATCTAGTTCATTAGTAAAAAATCATCTCTTAGTCATAGTTATGCATTGCAGTAGACTTCTTGTTTACCTCACTTACACATTTCTTTTTCCCAAAATGAGCATGAAAGTGAAATGCTGATCTAGTTAAATTGCTATCAAACTTCCTCAGACATATATCTATTCTGAGGTTATATTCCCCATTTCCATGACATCCTTTGAGTTTTGTCCAAACCAACATTTTATCTTTCTCTTGATAAGTTATTTCTATCTTTTCTCCACTATTTTTAGAGGGTAGATATACGTAAGCAGATTACAATTAATTTCATAAATAGAGGAATTTAGTTAGTCTCTAATCTTTAATTGCACAACTGCTACTCCTTATGAGGCGTGTTAATTATTGGGAACATTATTGTTTTAGCACTTGAACATTTAAAAGTTGAGAATTCGATGTTATGATTTTGATCCGATGATATAACAAGGATGTAGTTAGGGTAGGCTTTATTTTCACCTTCTTAGAGGTATAAGATACAGTGATAAGGTTGTCTTCATATTGACAGTATTTCTAGGTGAGATAGTTTAATTTCTTTCTTATTACTCAATAATTTTTTTGCAGTTGGCTTATATTATTGTTATGGCAAGTGCATTTGTTGCCAAGGGTCAAGGGTGCCGTGTGTATATTGCTACTCTTTGGTAGTTCAAATTGAATAGTGGAAATATTATTGTTATGGCAAGTGCGTGTGTCATGTTTATATTGCTACTGTATAGTAGTTCAAATTAAATAGTTGAAAACAAATGTATATGTTAACTCTCGTCATTGCATTTTAGGTACGCGTCATGATTACTTGGATAATTTAATGCATATATTGAGATTCTAACCATGATGCATAGTGCTACATACTAATCTATTGAGTTTGATTCTATGGTGTAGATTCTACCACTTTTTAGCAAGAATCCGGTGATACACTTCAACAAGACAGATGCTCGTTTGGCTAATAATGGGATCCCACTTGATCTTCAGAAACTCAGGTGTCGTGTCAATTTCCAGGCCCTGAGATTCACCCCTAAGATTGAGGCGTTGGGCTACAAGTTGGTTCATATTCTTCAAAAGAATGGTCCTTTTGTAGCTTTGCATTTAAGATACGAAATGGACATGTTAGCTTTCTCAGGATGCACTCATGGTTGCACTGATGAAGAAGCTGAAGAGCTCAAACGGCTGAGGTTTGTCTCATGTTAAAGTTGATTGTTTTCTCTGTCTCATATCAAGGCCTGATTTATTGGCTTTTGTGACGATCTTTGTGATGTTGTCATCAATATGATGAACATATTCTTTTTGGTTCGTAATAAAGTCCCAACAAATGATATTAGTTTCATTATCTGTCTGCTACCTAAAGTATAATAAAAATAGTTGAAGAAGGGTTCCTTTTCTAGGGGTTTCAAACTGAACTATAAATAGTAGGTTGTAAAGATGTAGCCCAATGATCAGTATCATGAGAAGATGAGATCCAGCCTCAGAATAATTACTGATTTATTAATTTCAGACGTGAATTGAAATAGTAGGTTCTAAGATGTCATATTATCAGATTTTGTGCCATGAATGTATCTGAAATGATGCACTATGGGAGAACATTCAGTGGTTACATAGTGGGCCAATTCGTTCTAAATTGGGTTCTTCCTATTCTGTTTTTGCATCTTATGTCAGATGTTATAAAGCTCCATCTGGATTTGCAAAAGTTTTAGCAGAGAAAAATTGGTTGCATTTAAGAATTTATACATTTCCTATACTGTCCTCAAGTTTTCCAAGATCCAGTGAGCCTGAAATAACTATTCTTTTCACTCTTTAAAAATATAATGATTGTATTGTGATCATAACACAGTTCTTTTATGGAACTTTCATTCAGGTATGCGTACATTTGGTGGAGAGAGAAGGAGATAGTATCTGAAGAGAGGAGACAACAAGGTTTTTGTCCTCTTACACCAGAGGAGGCAGCACTGATTTTGCAAGCATTAGGATATGATAATAACACACAGATTTATATTGCATCTGGTGAGATTTATGGAAGTGAACGGAGACTTGCGGCACTAAGAGCTGCATTTCCTCGAATTGTGAGTTATTACTATCTTTGCATCTCCTTACATTTTTGTTTTTCAAATCTTCTTCTTCTCTAGATGTAACGGTTAATGTTTGAGGAAGAATTGCTTTGGCCTAAACCAAACATTAATTTCATTTATTTGCACCATGTAGAAGCCTTATTGGCTGGTTTGGTGTTTGTGATATACACACAAGCGTAAAAGAATTCCTTTTCACATGGGATATTAATGGCTAATAGTCATTTTAGATTTATCGTTTTGGGTAGTTGGAAAGTGATATGCTGTCCTGATTTTCCTGAGTAAAAGAGTAGATCATGTAGATTTACGAATAATATGTGTGCATATTGAGGTGTGTATGAATAATATTTAATGAGGTGTTATGGGTAGTGGCAGAACATTTCTAAGTAACTTTCTCTAAGTCAGACTATATTTTATATATATAAAAACAAATAATATATGTTGGTAAGAAACACTACAAAAAAAAAAAAAAAAAAAACTCGCAAATTGTGAAAAAAATATGTCACAAATATATTAATTTCATTGTTTGGGTTGCCACAAATGGTTGTGACATACATTTCCGTCAAAAATGTGTGTTTGTGTAGGAACAACGACGAATTTTTTTATCTAATAGATTTATGTTACAGTTTGCAACTTTCTTTGTAGTCAAACTTGATTTTAAAGTTATGTTTTTTCTTAATCTCTTTATTTTATTTATTGTTAATTTTATTACTCATATGATATCATATACGGCGCCACATCACCTATATAGTGCCACCTCATGACAAAATGGATGGAAAAGATAACGGTGTTAGGGTAGGTACCACTTAGGCTATGTAAAGTTTAGATTAAGTACCAAATTGACTAAAGTTTCAATTTGAATATTACTTGGACCATTTGATCAAACTTTGATAACAAAAATGACCCTTACACTCTTTTGGGTAGTTGGAAAGTGATATGCTGTCCTGATTTTCCTGAGTAAAAGAGTAGATCATGTAGATTTACGAATAAAAAGAGTAGATCTTTTAGATCTTTAACCTATGTAATATTTCAGGTAAAAAAGGAATCACTGCTAGATCCGGTGGACTTGCAGCAGTTCCAGAATCATTCATCTCAAATGGCTGCTCTCGACTTTATGGTTTCAGTGGCCAGTAACACTTTCATTCCCACCTATGATGGAAATATGGCCAAACTCGTGGAAGGTCATCGCAGGTATACCTGCTCTCACGATGATTTTTATTTTTGGGGTCTAATTTGTTAAAACAACGCATTGCTATTTTTCATCTAGATTTATTCAATCTTTTCTGATTGGTTTTTGTACAGGTTTTCTGGGTATAAAAAATCCATTCTTCTTGACCGGAGAAGACTTGTAGAGTTGCTGGATTTATATCAGAATAACACATTCCCATGGAATGAATTCGCAGATGCTGTACGGTCGACACATGATAAAAGGCAGGGGCAGCCAATTCTTCGTAGGGTCATCCCAGACAAGCCTAAGGAGGAAGATTATTTCTACGCAAACCCACAGGAGTGCCTTTGTGAGGGATCAAATTGCGATTTTTTACTGGGGGCTTCAAACTCGACTAATCTTCTATGACTGCAAGTGGTATGAGCGCATACACACATCCCAAAGTTTCGCAAGAAACAATATGAAAGTTTCTCATTTGCAGATCCAAGTTCGTCATTACGAATGTCACCATACAATAGATAGCGAAATGTCATGTTGAAACATCCTAAGAGTTCCTGCAGTTAGTTTCTAGTTTTCTCCACTAAATTCTGTGAGAAGAAAGATGCCTTCTTGTTTATACTATTGAAAATTTAGATGTTTCACAGACATAAACCTGAAATTTTCTAGCTTCCTTAATAGCCCACCTCCATATCATTGTATACTGTTTGACTATCTTTATTCTTCTATCAATAGGGAAATGTGGACATGAAAAAACCTCAAAGATATGAAATACAAGAAGATTCACATGATAATGTTGCATATTTTGGTTTTTGGATTTTGTTTCTTACCCAGCTAGAAATGCTTGCCATGATATCTGTTCACCAACACAAGAGGTTGCTACTTGGGAGTGGAGCAAATGACTTGACCTTGTTCCCCAACCAGACCAAGCTCCTTGAGCCTCCTTTCATGGTAATATTCCATCTCATCCAACTTGCCTTCCCTCTCCTTGAACATCCCGTCAAGCTGTTGCAGCACACGTTTCTCTCCTGCTCTTATCCCGATCGCCATCTCCAGCCTTGTATCTAGCTTCCCTCCTCCCAACAACATCTCATCCTGAAAACAACCCTTGTTAGCAAAGTCGCATGTCTTGAAGGAAACTGAAGATGCTGCAAGGACAAGAACAAGGCCAAAAACTAAGCTTTAGCTTTACTTGCTTACCTCTTCAATGGTAGTTTGGTAACCAGAAAGAGCAGATTTAGAGGCATCTCTGACTATTTTGCATATTAACTTCTCATTGGCAGGGCTCACAGAATTCTCAAGGTGGCTCCAAACTGAGTTGCTGAACACAGATTCCAACAGGAAAGCATCAGAATCCGCAAGTGCAACCAGCCGCAGATATGGAAGCATTGTAGGTGGCAGAGGACGATTCAGAAAAATGTCAAAGTATGCCGTCTCACCCAAGCCGTTAGATTCAGCAATGATTAGCTTCTCATCAAAAAGCAGGTCTGATTTCGAAATCTCCAAGTCTATGGTATATGCATGACGGTCTGAGTTCAACTCTATAAACCCGTAGTCCATAGCTAACTGAGCATTGCTCTTATTTAAAGAATATTGAATGAAGATCTGTCAATGCAAGGAAAGGTTGTCAAAGTCTATATAGCACATTTCAGAGGAACATAGTATCGGAACTGAATCTTAAAATCCATATCAGAGAAGCACTTGAAAGAAGAGAATGAGAAATATATATCAGATGGAGAACTTCACCTGCTCGCCGGCCTTGACAGAAGCCGGTGCTCTCAAAGAAAACAAGAGATCCCAAGAGAAAAGGCCTGCCGGTCCATTTACCTCCACAGCATGATTCTCTGTCGTTACGCTGGAACTGTGGTTGATCTGATCAATAAGACAGGTTTGAAGAAAGTTCAAGTTCAAAACTGAATTGAAGTTTCATTCTATAGAAAAAGCATTACTTATGAGCCCAACTGAGCATATTTTATCAAGAATGATCATTGTAAAAGCCTTTTGGGAGATTTCGATCAGCAAAAATGGAAAGCCAAAAGTGGAGCAAGTGAACCGTACCAAGTCTACAAGAAGCATCATCACAAGATTTTGCTCGCGAAGGCGCGAAAATGCCCGCGATCGGACCATCCCAAATGCCCACATGAAATCATCTAAGCTTATTGGATTGGGAAACAACTCACTGTTAGGCACTATGTTCTCTTCTTTAACTTTCAGAAACTCACTCAAAACATATTCCTTCACACTCAATGTTGTGCTCAGCAGTTGAGTCCCTGTACAGTTCCAATCATACCCCAAAATTCACAGAATTATATCAGTCTCTATGAGCTTATTTTTGTTGGAAATTGTCACAACTATCAAAATGAACAAAGTGCAAGACAAACCTTGCAGCCCAGAAAGCTCCTCCTCTGACCTGCACTGGAGTTACAATTTGCAGAAACAAACAATCATCAACAACTCCATAATTTCCAACCCATTGAAGAAAAAGAAAAAAATAACAGATTTTGAAGCCAAACCCACCAATATATTGTAGAATCGGTGCGATCTGGAAGTATATCAAGGTAAGCTCGCCACGGCGTGTCGTCCCTGAGCTTCTCTCTTATGAGAAACAGAGCGACGGAGATCCATGGCTTTAGCCCCTCACAGACACTCCCGATTTCTGAAGCCGCCACCGCGTCTGGGTTTATCCATAGCCTTCTGGGGACCTCCACCACGGGCTCACCTTGCGCAATGTCTCTCGTTGCAATCAGACCCAGGCCTTCCACGACGAAACTGGGCTTCACCGGCGTCTTGGCAGAAACCACGCCTTCGGCGGAGAGCCAGTCCCAGAAAGTCTGGACTGCTGGAGGCAGAGGTTTTGGTGGTGGTTGGGAAGATTCCGGTGACCGGAGGGAAGCGACGGAGAGAGGTCTCTTGAAATGGAGAGGCGGTGGTGGTAGTGGAAGTGAAAAGAAGCGTTTGA
Source organism: Pelargonium cotyledonis (assembly GCA_036897625.1). Classification (NCBI taxonomy): domain Eukaryota; kingdom Viridiplantae; phylum Streptophyta; class Magnoliopsida; order Geraniales; family Geraniaceae; genus Pelargonium; species Pelargonium cotyledonis. The sequence continues at coordinate 3,494 of JAYMTA010003677.1, read as the reverse complement.
TGGTTTTTGAAGAACAGGGGAAAACAGAGGAAGCAGAGTGTGAGAGTGTATAGGGACTGGCCATCTCTCTCTGTTTCCTTCTCCCACACAGTATAGATATTTGATATAGATTTGTATAGCTTGTGGTTGTGGATATGAAAGTGATTTATGGATAAAATTAGAAATTCATGTCTGAAAGGTCAATCTATTGACACTTAGCATATCTTTCTCTGGTAATACTTTCAAGAATCAAGAGGTGTTTTATGGAAAATTTGGAGCTTCTTCAGATAGATCATGTGAAGGAGCTGTCACTGTTTCAGATGGATCATTCCCTGCCTAGTTTTGTTTCCTTAACTGAACTGAACTTGCCATGCTAGAAATGATGAATAGTCTTGCCAAGATCAACATTGCCAAAATCATTGTGTATTGTTACATAGGAATAGTGGTGAACAATTGCTAGCTACACCACTTTGATTTTACAAACTGGAGTGAACTCCCCAAATTGTGAACCTGCTAGATGTGATTGAAAGGTGTGCTATAATGTGCTCTATTTTCTATCTTCGGAGAATTCAAGTGAGAGTTATCTCGCTGATATAAAAATGTTGTTTTCACCAATATTTGATGATTGCAGAGCAGCTAATCTCGGCAGACGACTTTTCCCATATCCTACTTCGGCTCCCAGAAAATGATATCGCCTTGCTCACCAACCAGTCCAAGATCCTTGAGTCTTCTTTCTTGGTAATATTCCAACTCATCCAACTCTAGTTCCCTGTCCTTGAAGATCCCGTCAATTTGCTGCAGCAACCTCTTTTCCCCTGCTCGTATTCCAACGGCAATCTCCAGCCTAGCGTCAAGATCTGCTCCTTCTATCAACTTCTCATCCTGAAAAGCAATTGTTTGATGAGGATAAAAAGGGTTTTAAGTAGATTATATAAAGTTAAGGATTCCCAATGACGTAGTTAACTTATAGGTGAAGCATAAGCATCATCTTAATGGTGATCAAGACTCGATTTTAACATAATATAATTAGTTTCACCCAGATCAGTACTTCAATTTTTTTTTTTTTTATCAGCAATGGGACATCATACTCGAAAAAAAATACTACTTCAATTTATTCATATTCCCATGTGTGGAGCACAGTAGGGGTCATATGATGTGTAATCTTTTATGTGCAATCAATTTAACTTATGAGTTTCTACATGAACGCCGTTTGCATAAATGACTATTATTTATATAGATGTAATCTATAGTTCTTAGTTCTGTTACCTCTTCAAGGGTTGTGTTGTAACCAGAGAGAGCAGATTTGCAGGCATCTCGGATAACTTGACATATGAGCTCCTCGTTGGAGCGGCTAACAGGCAACTCAAGGTGACCCCAAATAGCATTTCTGAAAATAGATTCCAAGAGGAAAGCATCTGTTCCTCCAAGCCCTACCAACCGTAAATAAGGAAGCATTTTTGGTGGAAGAGAACGACCCAGAACAATGTCAAAGTAAGCAGTTTCTCCCAGACCATTTGTCTCAGCAATGTCTAGCTTGTCCTCAAAAAATGGGTCTGATTCAGGTATTGCTAGTGTTAGGGTATATGCATTGCGGTCTGGTGTTGACTCTATGAATCCGTAATCCAAAGCTAACTCCGCGTTGCTTTTATTAAAGTCATATTGAATCAAAACCTGTTCACAGAATCCTCATAGTTGTTAGCAAAAGGATTTTAAACAAGATCACTACTCATTAATAAGAGGGACTAACACAGAAGGTCTTTTGAAGTAGGGAAATTAACACACTCTACAGGTAAAGATCAAAATCTCTGATGTGAATGAGGCAGCTTTCTATAGTTCTGTTAAAACATGGGACTCCAAATTCAGTTCATAATGCAAGTGTTATAGACTCCAAATTGTACAAGTTAAAGAGTTTGTACTTTCTCCGAAAACCTCTACCCTCTTTTGGGTGATTCACACGTCTATTGTCACAGTAACAATAGCAAAAGCTTGACATGAGAAGTGGCTAATTGAGATTATACACAAAAGCAATAAGGCACATAACCACTAAGAGAATAGAATGTGAAACTTATTGGTAAGTTGGGAAAGATTCACCTGCTGACCGGCTTTGACAGCAACTGGGGACCGCAAAGAAAAGATGAGATCTCTGGAGAAAAGACCTGCTCCTTTAATCTCATATGCATATTCTTCTGTTTCTATCTTGGGGCTGTGGTTAATCTGATCCACAAGCCAGATTTGGAGAAAGTTAATCTCAAACCAAAACATATAGCATGGCAGGAGGTTTGCTTAAAATTCTATTTGATGGTGCATAAGCTTGGTGAGCAGAAATTTGAAAGATCTAAGATGCATGCTTGTAAATGGTAATTCACCCATGACCCAACAGTATCCCGGTCTGCAGCATTAACGGTAAAACACATAGTAGTTATGGTCTTTACATTTCCATCAGTGCCATTTAACAGGATATAGCGGATAGCGCACAGCTTGTACAATAAATCCACATCTACTTTTAGCTTCAAGCCCATGGAGTCACAGACCATGATACCTCAATGCCTATTTTCAAAATGTGGATTCACGCAAATTAATTATAGGGTAGGTCCATTTTATCATATCAAAGTGAATCCCAGCGTTACCACCTAACTATTGAGTTTGTGATTCTACTGAGAGATATCAATTCTGAAAACACACTTTAGTTTCTTGTAACTGAAAACCAACTAAAGCAAAGAACAAAAAAACTTACCAAGTCAGCCAGAGGGATCAAAACAAGATCTTGACCACGAAGGCGTGAAAATGCCCTTGATCTGAGAATTCCAAACGCCCATAAAAAATCCTCTGCAGTTATAGTATTAGGAAATAGCCGCTTGTTGGGGAGAATGATTTCTTCTTCCACCCTGAGAAATTCACTTTGCACATACTCTTTCGCTCCCATTGTCGAGTTCAACAGTTGGGTTCCTGCATCAGTTCATTAACAATTCATCCACGACGCTACGTAAATTTGTAAAAGGCTTATCAGTTAGCATGAACACTAGATCACAGCAACATAGTCGAAGCTACTACATTGTATTGTACAGTATATTAACCTAGTATAACAAATAACACCAATTTGCTTACTTCAAGAAATGTCTTATACATTTCATAAACAAGTTTTTTACAAGTTATCACAAACTTTTTGCCATATCCATTGGTCCCAAACCTAGCTATAATCATCAATTCAAAACTGAAGTTGCACAAGATGGAAAAAAAATATGGCATTTAAGTGATTGCACCAACCTTGAAGCTCAGCAAGCTCCTCTTCGGACCTGCACTAAACCATCAGAACAAAACATTCATCAACCCCAAAGATTCATACCCAAAACCCATAAATGTCTACAAAATCTAAACCAAACCCACCAAAATATAGTTGAATTCGTGCCCTGTGGAAGTATATCAAGGTACGGCCGCAGAGGCGAATCGTCCCTGAGCTTCTCCCTCAGCAAGAACAGAGCAACTGAAACCCATGGCCTCAAGCCACTACACACTTT
>JAYMTA010003676.1:0-13820 GCA_036897625.1 Pelargonium cotyledonis | reverse complement strand
ATTGCTGGACAAAATCCCACAATTTATGGGATGTTCTCATTTTGGGTGGGACCCATTTATTGACTAACAATCTCCCCATGTCCAGTCTCCATAATTACTTTCCCAAAAGTGCAATGTTGAACTCATGAAGCTTCTTGAAACCGAGATCCCCAACAACTTATGAATGACCCGAGCATTACGACCTGCCGATCGCCACTAGTAGCATTGGGAAGATTCTTCAACTTAGAGACAATAGATTTCAGGATTCAGTAAATGCTCATTAATTATATATGTTGGGGCTGCTTGGGCGACAACCTTGATTAAAATCTATTTTCCGGCTTTCGACAAGGCTTTTCAGCTCCAATTGGAAATTTTTGCCTGAACTTTTTTCACGATCCCAAAAAAGACCCGCACCCGCCTACCCCCAACAACAGCTAGAGCTCTGAGATACTAACCGACAACCTCAACCGGAAGAACTTGTAAAATACCGGCCACCTGATTCCGGACATCCACTTCCGTATTTGAACTAAAAGACATAGTAGATTTATGGAAGTTTACTTGTAGACTTGAAACTTGCTCATACATATTTAAATCTTCTTTAACCACTTAAGCCTCGTCCTCATTCGTATTGAAAAATACAACAACAATATAAATGCGAAATAGCTGGGGCGTTACGATCAACCTGACAACCATGAAGCAGACCCTGTCGTTCCCGATGCTGAATTATATAATGCTGACAAGCCTTCAGCAACAATAAGGAACATGTATGGCAAAATTGGGTCACCTTACCGTAAACCTCGTTTCGGGACTATAATTTCTAACAATCCCTCTTGAAATCCACACGAAAATTGATAGAACAAACACAACTCATAATAAGTTGCACCAATCCATATTTGAACTCGAGGGCCGGGCCAACATCATGTCTTGTAAGAAATCCCACTCCACCGAGTAATAAGCCTTAGCAATGTCCAATTTCAAAGCCCCCATCACGATTCGCCCGAGGTTTTCATGCGGAGGTAATGAAAAATCTTGTTTGCCACACATATATATATATTATCAATAATTAACTGGCCTAGAATAAAAGCACTCTGAGACTCTGAAATACCATGATTAAGAATTGGCTGGCTTCATGCGATTTTCTAAAGCCTTCAAAATAATTTTGTATAATACGTTGCAAAGAGCAATCGGGCTCAGATCAAACACTGATTTTGGAGCAAATTTCTTCGGAATTAATACAAGGTTGGTTTCATTTAAATCAGCCAGAATAGATCGAGCCGCTTTTAATAATATCCAAACACACTAAGGAGATGTCTGAACCAATAATATGCCAGAACTTTTGATAGAATGCGGGGTTGAAACCGTCAAGACCCGGGACTTTGTTAAGATGCATGGAGTCTATTGCTATCTTAATCTCACCAGCGTTAAATTCTCTCATCAACTGCTCGTTATGTTCAAAATGACCCGAGGTTGCACATGCTCCACAATAGCTTGAGCCTCGGCCGGAATTGATTAACAATCACCTTCAACTTTATTGACCTCTATACGAATTGATATGAACATGTGGAAAAATTTAGTGTTACAATCACCTTCGGCAATTCAAGTGGTTTTTTACCTCTTTTTCCAATAGATTTCCCGACGAGCCAGTAGTGATAGATAATGTTTCTTCACTGTTTTGCTCCCTTTTTTTCCAAGGGACTACATAATGTCATTAAAATCCTCAATGCAAAGCCATGGAAATTCTTTGAGGCCAATTCCCGAATACAATTCCATGAAAGCATTCTCCTTGATATGTCAGGCTCTCCATAGTACCCGATTACCCTCCAAGTACCCCAGGATTGTCAAGTTACCGAAACATCAATAAAAGACCGTGAACGGCTAATGAGGGATACTTGGCTATTTGATCGACCCAAAAAAGGGCCAAGTCACCGCTTCTCCCAACACAGTCCAATGTCAAGCATCCATGCATTCCTATTCAATCTAATCTGTTTGAGTTCTTGACAAGAACGACGAGTTTCAATAAGAAATAAAACTCAAGGTTCTTTTTCTGCACAATGTGGTGCAAGATTTGAACTACTCGCGGGTTGCCCAAGCCACGACAGTTCCACGCTAACAGACTTATTGATTTGGGCATATTAGTTTTGACAGGTCTGCCGAATGCAAGTTTTTTGGATCCTCCGAGTCATTATCTTTTGCTTCATCAGTACTTCTTTTCTTAGCGACAGTCGAGCCCTCAGATGTGGTCCCCTCCCCATGGACCGCTTCCACATCAACTGGCCCACCAACAATTTTTGACCTAGGACCATGCTTCTCATTTCCGACACGAAGCCATGTGTCACCCACATTCGTGTTCCGACCTTTCCCATCCCGGGTTTGGGTCTGCCTGGAAATTTGCACAACTTCCGTCAACATGCCCAAGAATACCGTAGTAGAAGCATAAATTTAACAAATTTTCATACTGAAAGGTGACAAAAACCTTGCCAAAGCCAACAAACTCGAGAGTAGCTTTCCGACGGAGTGGTTTCCGTACATCAAAGATAATGTGAAAAAGTATATATGAATTCCACCCCCTTAAAATTGAGACGATCAACTTCCACAAACGTCTGGATAACATTCCCTAGGTCAGTACAAACTCTTTCTTTGACGTACCCTTTCAGGATTTCTCAAGCTTGAGCCCAAAAGCTTGTAGTCCACATATCCATAGTCGATGGGTGATCACCAAATTCGATTTCCTTCATTACCAAGTAATGACTATTGAATGTCTATGGTCCCTGACTTACAACATTTTTTGCATCTTCCTCATTGAAGGACTCGAACAAAAAACCTAGTATGACGGATTTGTGTCAGATCAGTAATATCGCTTATATGTACCCCCATTGACGGTCTTGCATGAAGCCGCCATCTTCTGCCTCATCTTCTGAAAGTTTATAGGAGCCTCAGTTAAAAATCTTCCTGCATAACTCCGAACCGATGCTTGCGCCGTCTCTCTTAGTTGATCATCTGCCCCATAACGAATCAAAACCTCATCGTCCATTGCAAGTCGACAAACCCTATACTCAATCTCATCGACACCCATCCCTTCCCTGTTCATGTTACTCATCATACTTTCCATATTCATGGTACTCTCCATGCTTAAGCTGCCACAGTTGTCGGAATAGTGCACAACTCTGCACCGCTAAATAGCAAGAATAAACCCTAGTATCTCTTACCTGTCAAAGAAGTTAGACACGTATACGCGAGAGAGCGCAATTTTAAAAAACTGTTTGTAAAAGAATAACAGGTACGACTATTATAAATCCATTAATTTTCATTATTACTTTTTTTTAGCGGGTAAATAGGTCACTTCATTACCAATGGAAAAACATCGGTACATCAACAACATTCAAAGTACGCTGACTAAAAACAGAAAGGAAATCAACCTAACCGAACTAAAACCAACCTGGACGAACTAAAGAAAGAAACCTAAACCAGAAGACTGATTCAGAAAGCCCCAACGAAAAAGAGACTCAGGAACAAAAAACAAGGGCACTAGTTAACACCTCCCTCCCGTTCTACCCTAAGTCTAAGACCAGACCCTTGACCATAAGCACACGTAACCCAATCAACCCACTACACCAGTCGACCCTAATTACTACGCAGACCCAAGCCCTTACACTGGGGCCCCTCCGCCTCTATAGAAGAACCCACCATAGCCGCCCGAGCCCTCCCCACCATCCTCTCCTTGTCTCAAGCCGATGCCTAAGATCGATCTACCCTCCCCGTCCATCTAATGAACCTTCGTCGCCTCCCCACCTTGCCGACCAACCACCACCCTTTGGACACCACTGGGCCGCCACACCATAGCCCCCAACCCGCCTTGAAGGCTAGCCCGAGACAGATCTCATAACCAGATTTGCAGCGAGCCTGACCCCTGCTGAGCCTTGCCCACCAACGGCCTCCGACGGCCCTGCTATGCCACCCTTACTCGTTGGAAATCCCTTCTGAACTCCATGGCCGGATTTGCCTCTTCCCCGTCAACGCTCTTCTCGCCCTCCATCGTTACCTGGTAGCGCCTCGAACAAATCCGGTTGGGCCACCGCTCACCTTGCGGCCCTCGTCGTCGCCTGAAAAATTGTCACTGATCACAAACAAATCACATCCGCCAAACCCTAATGGCGGTACTCTCACTTGAGAGAAGCATCCTTTTCCTTCATTATTATTTTAAGAGTTACACACACACACATATGATAATTAAATGTGATAAAAATTAAATAGGTAACCATATGTTTGTGGTATAATACCACAAATGTTTTATGAAATTGCCCCTACAAAAATATATTCATTTCATCCTTAACCGGGCAACACGAATGGTGGATCAACTCAAACGATTGATCAAGTCAAATTCAAGTTAGACCTTTTGAACCCGGAAAAAAAAAACGAAATTGCAAAATCTAAGGTTATTTGCAAATGGGGATAAAAAAAAAACAGCATAAACCTCACAAAGTGCACTCTCAAGCTTGTAAATATTGACCAGCATTGGTGTTAAACCAACACAAATAGCTAACTTGTATGTAAAATAGATTTCAATTGATTGATGAAGCCAATATCAAAGAATTATAGCAGATTTTTGCAGGACTCTACTCTAAACCAAGAATGCACACCTCTAAGCATAAAAAACAACACAATGTTAATCAGCTCTCGGAAGAAACTTCCCACTAGTTCGAACTGTTGTGCTCGTTGTACCAAAACGCCTTGCAGCTGCAGGAATCACACGGGATGGGGATAACACTTCTGCAAAGGAAAAGCTATACGAATCTGTCCCGAGCCGACTCTGGAGCCACCCTCTACCCCCAGAGAACCCATCTGTCACAATCCAGCAGTTCTTAAACCCAATGCTCGTCAATGTTCTTGCAACTATTTTTGCAGCATCCGAGTACCTTAGTTCACACAATTAACACTGATCAGTATCTGGATAACACGTATAAGAGTGTGCTGAATGTATTCATATAACTACTCACGAGTCCATGATCACAATGTAGGAGCCTTTGTTGAGTTTCTTCAAGTATGAGATCTTTAAAGCTGCTATTTCGGCTTCAACTTTCTTCGAGCTTCTGACGAGGCCCCTCACCTTGCCTTGTAGTTCCTCCAAACTGAAACATTATACGCAATGGTGAGCATTTACTAGGTAATGATAAAAATATAACTTGGAGGGACAATGAATGCCTAGGCCCGTTTAGTTGCTAGAAAACAGTTTTCATTTTCGTTTTTCGTTTTCCGTTTTTTGTTTTCAGTGGAAAACTTGGAGAATTTGGAAAACCTATTTAGTTGGAGAACTTTCTATGTTTTACATGGAGCATAACACAATATCATGTTTCAGAAACAGATACTAACCAATACCTCTCATATCCAATCATCCAATTTACCAAAAAAAAACTATCCGGAACAGCTGATCTTACTTGTTTATAGAATACGAAATTATTTCCTATAGTATGGTTTATTCAAAATATCAGAAAGAGCAAACGTTAGAATAAAAGAAAGGCTGAAACAGCAAAGCTACTTACGGAATGGGGATCATTCTGTTTTTAGCACTCGAGGGAAGTCGTGGAATACCGGCCTTGTTCTTGTCCTTTTCTGATCGAATGTCGATCAAAAAGTGATTTCTTGTACACATAAGGTCAAGGGTTTGAGCTGGAGTAAGCTCACCTAGAGAGTAACCAAACCATAACATATAAAGTTTAAGACAAACTCGAGATTAAAGTGAACAATTTCGGCACATTTCAATAGATCCCAAAATTACCATATAAACATAATAGAGATTATTGCAGATATCTTATGCACATAGCTACTAGAGGTTTAGGCCGTTAGTAACTGTGCAACTTTTAGAAACATTTTGTAGTTGGTTGGAACGGCCTAAACCTCTTGTAACTACGTGCCTAACATCAAAGTTTTCTGGTAGTTATCTCCAATTATCACAACATAATTCTATGATTACTCTATTTCCTTGTGTTCTACAAAGCAAAAGCAAACACGGATTATGATTAAGGAAACATCAAAAATCACCTTTGTAGCCCCGAAAACTGAAAGAAAGGACAGACCAGATAGGAGGAAGGAGGAGGTATCCAAGAAACAATGCTCCAGCAGTTCCTGCTATCACAGTAGGATCGGCCGATGAAATGGATTCAACAGTTGATGAAGCTATAGGCTTTGCATTTTCAATCACCCTCGTGGTCTGTTCCGCTGCTCCAACCATAGTCTGCGATCAAAGAGAGCATTTCATCTTTCGAATCAGAGTTGATAAAACACGGTACTCATCCATCTATGCATGCAATTTATATATATTCCAGCTTTTCCATAGCGTTAGCCGTCAAGGACTAAAACCCATTATTAAAAACTGAGGTTACCAGCTGTTTAAAAACAAAATGGGAACTAGATCAGCCATTGACTTAATAACTATTGTCCACTTAGAAAAGAATGACTGGTTTTATCTCAAAACTAACACTTAAAAGCCAAATTGAGTTTGCAAATTTAAAATGAAAAGCTAAGTGCACAAAAGTAAAATATGGAAATGTTGGACATATATCAAAAACTAGAGAAATGAATTATTTCATGTTTTGCTGGTGCATGTGTGTTGCATGTATCTTTTTGGACCGATCAATGTATGCGAATTAAGTAATATATAGTTAGAAGTTAATTTTCACACCTATAAGTGTATACAACTCTAATAACACTTCCTATTTTTCGAACCCATAAATGTATGCAAGTGTACTAATAAATGTATGTAAGATGAGTACACATCTAAAACACATACGCTAGTCCTCTTCTCAGAACTCGCAATCTGAACACCCGAAACCCGACTCGCACATTTGTGGGTTTGGATGGCATAAAATGGACTGGACCAATTTTTGGGTCGGGTTGCCAGTAAAACCTGAAACCGGCAACTTGAATGAATCCGAACCTCTTAAGGGTTGGGTTTGGGGTATCTTTTTCAAGCTGAACCCCAACAACTCGACCCGAAACCCGGATTCCCACATCTACCACTTCCTGATGAGTGTATGAAAACAAAAAAACAAAATGTTTACATAATACTGAAACTGACACCAGACAAACAGTGAAACATGTTCTGAACAATTTTATTTGGTCCACTTGTTTGTATGCACAACAACTCAGCTGAAATTTAATCCAATTCACGCCACATTTCAGTAACCATAAATCTAAAATTAGTGTCCATACCAGTAAAAAAAACAAGCATATCATGAGCATGAGCATTAGCATTGGGGTTTTTGAGAAAATAACCTTGGCAGCAGAGAACACAGGTTCAGTGTTAAGGCCAGAGCTTTGCATAGCTTCTTGGGCCTTCTTAGAAGCCTCAGAAAAAGCAGGGGATGCAGTTTTGAGCGCCTCCTCTCCAGCCTGCTGCAAAATTGGCATGGCGGCATCGAAGCTGGGCTTCAAAGCACTCCCTACCACATCAAACACACGCCGTGTGGTATCAAAAATGGTGGAGCCAATGTCCTGAACCTGATCAATGGTCTTCTCCACCTGCAAGTAAGTACCCACATAAATTAGTACTTCAAAATGGAAAAAGAAAATATGGGTTTTGTTATTTGCATGAAGTTACCTCAGTGAGAGAGGAAAAAATCTGATCTTTAGAGACACTGAGAGCTTTGGCTTCATGGGGTGAGAGGAGAGCCAAGAGAGAGATGGTGACTGAAGCTGGGAGGGAGACAGAGGTGGGTCTCAGATGGGTTTTGGGAGTGAACCCAACTGATGTAGAGGAAGAAGAAGAAGAAGATGGAAGAGGAGGTCTGGGAGTGGCTGATGCTCTGATTGCCATCTCCATTGCCACCTCTCAGTTCAATGCAATGCAATGGAAGATAGAGGATATGTGTGTATTTGATTGGTAGGGTGTGTGTGGATTGTGTGATGGAAATTAAATGGTGAAATGTTGGGTAGTGTTTGGCCAATAAAGTACATTTTCTCACTCACCCAACTACTAGCCATCCATACTTTCCCATTGTCTCATCTTAGTTATGGATTTTGGTCAATACAGAATTAGAGGTGGCAAAATTTCAAGTCGGGTCAGGTACTGAAGCTCTATCTCAACCCTATAGGGTTGTATTGTCGGGTTTCAAGTTTTAGGCATAAAATATATTGTTTTGGACGGGTATACTCGGGTCAAAACATTTATAACTTATTCAACCCGATTATTTTCAGGTTGATAAATTCATACCTAAACTTGCCAAAAAAACGGGTTGGTTTCGGGTACACGTCGGGTCCATTTTTCCATCTCTATACTGAATGCACCATAGTACTTTTCTTATTTTTGATATGTCTGACTTACAAATAGTTGACCGATATATAGACTCTCAGTAACGACATAATTGCAGTTTTACTAATACTAAACAAGTGTGTCCAGTGGTGGAGTTAGGATTGAATTGAAGAGTAGGCACACTAATTTTAACAAATACATTAAAATAATTTTGAACTTTATTGTTTCAAGAATAAAAACTACATTACGGGAGTGCATTATTATATGAAATGGACTATATAATTGTATTTCTCTTGACAATTTATAAAAGTAATCACTTAAATCGTACATTCAAACAAAAATTCATGAATCTTTTATTTAAGAAAAGCTCCATTTTCCATATTTTGACGTATAAATATGTGCGTGTTAAACTTGAAGAAGATGCACAAGAGAATGTCACGTCACCAATTTCAACAATTTAGAGTTTTCTCATGCATTTTGACTCTCTGTCCTTTCATTTGTCATTCAACTACATAGGCTATTCTACTATCTAACAATAAGTACTAATAATATTTACTGTTGCAATAATTATTATGTATAGGATCTAGTGTTATAGTTGTAGGCTCCTTATGCACGTGACTTGCATGACCCTGTTTTTTTTAGAACTAGTATGAAAACCCGTGCGATGCACAGGAAAGTCATATATGATTATGATATATAAACTACGTTAAACAATATTCTCTACAAAAAATAATGATACAAATGTTGCTTATAGACAATTATTTTTAAAATATTTACCAAAATTAGAGATGATATAATATTATATATAACTCAGAATGTGTTGTGATCACTACCGACACTTTCACAACCCATTGTCAAATTTTTCACTTTATCTTTCACTACAAGCCACATAACACTAACCCATTACTAATCAACTAACCGTCTAAAATTGCTCATAGTCCTTACATACTATATAAATAGTAGTAGTATTTCATTATATAATAGTTCCATAGTAGTAACAATAATGTAGTTTTCATTACATAGTAATAGTTTCGTAGCAATAACAGTAGTGTAGTTTTATAGTAACAGTAGTAGTTTTAGTATATCATATAAATCACAACATTAATTGGTACACAATTTATAGGAGTCAATATATAGAATAGTTGTTTATCTGTGTGCGTATATATAACATGTGTGTATATATGTCACATAGTAGTTGGTAGATACATATAATAGCAATAGTATATTTATGCATATTATTATTAGAGTATTATGTATCTCACCCAATTTATATTGACTGACATTCTCAGCCAATAGACAATCAAAACGGATCCGGGCGGGGCGCTCCTCTCCCAAAAATTCATTGGGGCGGGTATGAAGGTAAAGTGCTGATGTGACATCATCTAATTGGCCATAATTTATTGGCTGAGAGTCTCAGCCAATAAATCATGGTTAAGAGTCTTTTTTCACTTATTATTAATGTAGTTTTATGATTGACATAATAAAAACTTTTTTTTAGAAATTTTTAGCCAACATATAGGAGTCATTTATCCATGAATAATCCAAGTGCTATCAAAACACTCCTTTTGAATGAAATAGCATATGTAGCATCATTTTGTGTAGGATAAATTGCACATAACTCCTATGAGGTTGTCACAAGTTGCAAAGAACCCACCTCTGTTACTGTCTTAAGCACAAAACCCACCAAAACTACCATTTCCGTTAAAATGGATGGAAATTATGACAGAAAACAACATGTGCGCAACACATGCCTTTGTAATTTTTTTTAATGACCAAAATACCCTTATTGTTCTTCTTCTTGAGTTGATTGAAGATTCTGGCGACCATATGAGTTTTCCGGTCGCCGGAATCTGCAATTTGTGCTGGATTTTATGAACTTGATTTAAACTCTCAAATCAAACCAAAATCAACATGAAATTTAAACTAAACCAACAAATATCAATGATCAAAACAAACAAAACTCTAAATACAAACCAAAATCAAAGTGAAACAAAACAACAAACACCCAATTCTGTACTCAGACACTACAACACAAGAACAAGTATACCACATCATATCCTATACAATTGATATCAAAAATTGAGAACACAACACACAACATTCTCAATACTACTATCACTATCAATTATAAACAAAACAACGAACACCCAATTCAATACTTGAACACTGAAAATCTACAACATTCATCATCATAAACAAAGATGTGGAGAATTGAAATCACAACAAAGAACACACATAACTATAATAAATTGAACTGTACCTTGAAACTGAATCTGGGGAAGGCAAATCAATCCCACCACTTGGTTTCTGTTGAGCCAGTGGAGGCAGAGTCTGTGGCTGAGTCTGTAGCTGCTGTGCAGGTGGTTTCCGATACCCGACCGGTACACCATGGTCTGATCTCTCGTCATCGGAGACAACCCTATTCGCATAATCGCCGGCAACCAGCCCAGAGCTCATCGCCACCGCCGCAACAGCTCGTATCTGGTCGCAATGGTGGCTGAAGGCTCGTATCTAGCCACAACCTTGACGTGCAATGGTGGCTGGATGCTCGGATCTGTCCGCGATGGTGGTTGGAAGTTCAGCAGGCGGATCGGACCCCCATCGAGCTGAGCCGTGTCACCGGAGCTGATGCCAGATCTCGGAGCTTCGGCCATGGCCATCGCCGCTGCTTCATCCAGTCGCTGCTACTCCAGCTCGATCTCCATCTCCATCTCGTTGTCGCCTTTTAGAATCGTGCTCGCCGTCGATGAAGCCGAGAAAGAGAGAGAAACAACATAACCGTACAGATCTGAAACGGAGAACCATGGAGATGTGTCGTGGTTGCTGAACCGTCCAGATCTGGGCTGCGACGGTGGCTGGGGGCTCACTGTTGGTCTCGACGGTGGTCGCTGGACCCGCATGTGTTCGTGCTCGCCGGAGCTGGTTGCCTGGTTAATGGAGAAGAAGACCTTAGGGTCTGTTTGGTTCTTCTTTTTTTTATTTTAATTTTAATTTTATTCAACTTGAAGGCTTGTTGGGCTATTAAAGAGGTCCAGTATGGAGGGGTATATTTGTCATTTCATATAGGGGATTAACAATGTTATATCAGAAAAAACTATTTGCAAATATTGGTCGGTTTTGTGCTTAAGTCAATACTAGAGGTGGGTTATTTGCAATTCGTGTAAACCCCATACAGGTTATGTGCAATTTTATCTTTTGTGTATTCTCACCACTTTTAATACAATTTTTGAATTTTATCGTATTTTTCAACTATATACTATAGAGATTAACTTAAAATAAAAAATAAAAAAATTATAACATTTCAAACTTGTAAGTTATTTGTTGGTGACAAATTAATAATAGTAAATTACATGTAAGATACAATAAAGAAAAAGGAAATATCTCACATTGGAAGAAGAAAAAATATACCAAAGCTGGTCCCACATTGAAAACTCACAAAAAATGAAGTGAATTATGGTTGTATAAATTGATAGCTTGTCCCACACTAAAAAAATAGAGAAAATTTGAGATTCGTTACTACTATATAGACCACACCTATAATACATTAGTTGAAGTGTAATAATAGAAGATTATTGATCTACTGCTTAATACTTATTTTCATAAGTAAAATTATTACTAAATATTATTAGTTAATAGCAAATTTTGTGTAATTCCTAAAAAATGAAAAACCATACCTCTAGAATTGCTCTATTTGAAGAACATAATTTAGGTGTCACTCCCTTAATCATTTTCATCTAACTTTAATATACTATGGATTTCACTTCTTCCATCTCTACTAGGCTTCTCTCATCGGCTCATAATTAAATTCAAATGACAGAGGTTTCAAATTTGGAATGAAATAAGTGTCTTTAAATTGAAAGTAATGATAATCAATCTCATCTTATGTATCTTCATCAAATATCATAATCATGGTGGGTGTTATGTTGCTACAAAATATCAATACGCATGAGAATATTATATTTAGGGGAGCTGATTAACTGGTGTGTCTATTTTTCATGTAATCTTCATGTATTGGTTTTGGTAAATCATGGCCGTCCATTTATATGACATGGAAGAGAGAGAAAATAAATGGTTTTATAGCTGGCTAGTTCAGCCATTTAAGTCAGATTGCCTAGCTATAAAGTGACACTGGTATGATTACAAAAATTGTACATTGATGTGATGAGTTGTTTGCTATGTTTTATAGTATAGTTATAGGTTTTAAATTCATATGTGCTTAAACTGAAAAAAAAAAAAAAAATCACCATTTCAAAATAACGGAACCGCGTTGCTGCCTAGCTTCCATCTCATCCTCTCTTCACTCTCACCGTGCTCCTCTGCCACCTTGGTCTTCCATAGCTAGGAAGCTTGACGTCTTAATGTAATTTTCCTTTCTTTCATTGTTTTTACTCGATTGTAGCCTATTAATTTGAACTCTAATTAACATTTAGGGGTTTTCAAATTTTCCTCTTTCTCCTCGCGCCGTTTTCGCCACCGTCGTTGTCATCCCTGTGAAGTTGTTAGGTTACTAGGATATATATCTTAACATAAATTGACACAAGCATGACTGTATGTATTACTTTACCATTAATAGTAACAATATATGGCTCAACCATTCAGGCAACTAAAGATGTGCAATCACAGAAATTAGATTTCTTCATTATTAAAGGAAATATACAATTTAAAAGTAGATGTATAAGTTGTGAACACATTTCAAGCACATGGTTGAATATTTTTATCTAATGCAGTAACCATTTGATTATTTTCATTTGTGTTTGAAGGCACAAGTGAACTTTTGCTTGTAAAATGTATTTGTACAATTCACTGCATGTTGCCAGTTTTATACACAACAACACTACGCAATTGAAGTTTATATATATTGGATAATGTAGAGCATACTATTTCTGATAACGTGAATTATCAACGAATCGTGATCGGACTTTGAAGTAGATGGTTGCAAAATAACCTGAAAGGTATACAAATTATGACAGGGTTAAATGTTTTGAGACCCTCTAGACTTTTTTCTATTTTAGAGTTGACCCCTTTTAGGGTTTTCACTCTTTTTCAACCTTGGATTGACAATATTTTTACAACTTAGTCATATTAACTTGTTATAACAGGTAACTCACTTACATGTCAATAATTAGTGCCACGCCAGCATGCCTAGTCAGATATTCATGCCACATCATCATCTCTTTAATTGAAACACTATGTTTTGGTTTTTATTAAAACCTCACCAACACCCTCAAACAAATCTTCTCCTCAGCCACTCCTTCAATCCCATTAATACATTATTCTCGTCCTTCCACTCCTTGCCGCCGCCTCCATCCCTCACCGCCCTCACCACTTTTTCGGCCAAAATTTCCTCGCTCCTTTTACCCCGACACCTCTCCTCCTTGCTGAGGCTACCCAAAAAATCATAAGTCTCTCCAAAATAATCGGGTGGCGTAATTAGGCCCCGCAAAGCTAGACTCTCAGCAAGACTAAGTCACTCAGCAAACTAAACTCTCAACAAGCTAAGTCTCTCAGCGAGCTAGACTCTCAGCAGGCTAGACTCTCAGCAAGCTAGTCTCTCAGCAAGCTAGAATCCCAGCACTAGAATCTGGGCACTAGCCGA
>JAYMTA010003675.1:0-13822 GCA_036897625.1 Pelargonium cotyledonis | reverse complement strand
AGGAGGTGGATTTCGTATGTGTCTGTCTCCTTTTGTGGAGTAATCCCTCGGTAGGAGGCTGTGGACTTCGTTCGTGTTTGGTGTGGGATGGATTCAAGAAGATTCCGCGATCTCGAGATAGAATCAGGTTTTGAGATGCGTGTGTAGCAGGTGGTCTGATTCATCTAAGTCGACGGCGTGGGGTCCGGATCATTGCATGTCGCCGGTGGATTTCGCTATGAATGGTCCGGTATTTCCTCTGGGTCCGGATAAGGAGCCACTTAGGTCAAGGCCTTATCTCTGCTGCAGAGTGTTTATCTTTCTTGAGATTTTCTGGTCAGTAGGCCCTGTCGAGGGGTTTTTTCTATGCATTAGTTAGGGTTTGTTTGCTTTAGTTTGTTGCTTTAGTTAGCTCCCGGTTGCTTTTAGGTTTTTTTTCTTATTTTCTTGGTGCTCCCTCGCTCCTGCTACTGTACCATATCCTGTTTTGGAATAATATTTAGTTATTTTGTTCCGGTCAAAAAAAGTTATTGCTGTTTATTATTGGTGTGCGAGCCATCTATACAAAGCCATAGCAAGGGTATTTTAGTCCTATCATACATAAAGGTGTGGATTTAGTTTTTATGGGTTTGAATTTATCATCACCCTATATATATATATAGTAAAAGAAATATGAGCCAAGTAATTTTTGGCTTAATCTAAGTCAAGCTAATAAGGTGATGACACATCATTATTTTTCACTTATACCGAAGTGAATTGGCGGGAGCAGAACGACCCGTTTGGATCCAAGTTTTTTAATAATGTGTCACCACCTCATTAATGGTATAACCTAAGCCGAAAATTAATTGACTTAAACTTCTCTCTCTCTCTCACGCGCGCACACAAGAATGTGGACACACACAGAAAATAAGGAGTTTAAAACGAGATTTATTTGACTTTAAAAAAATCAATTAATGAGGTGATGACACATCATTAAAAATCATAAATTTCTAAAGTGTATCACCTCATTAGGTGTCATCACCTCATAAATTTGGCTTAACCTAAATTTTGAAATGTTTTTGATTATTTATACTTGTTTTCTTGAAAGGGACATAAACTGGTAAATATAAACTTTAGATGTACACACGTGAAATTACATATACAATAATAAATAAATACATGGAAGCAAATATGACAATGTTTTGGAAGTTTAACATTCCTGGTGGTATGTGTGACCTTACCTGGCTACCTCTCATTTGGATCAAATGTCTGGATGCAACTAAGCTACTTTTACACCAAAATCCAAAACAAAATAATAATAAAAACTAGCTTTTGCTGTATGTTTCTAACAAACACTGTATGATAAATCAAGTTTAAAAAAATACTGTATGATAAATCTGTATTATAAATAATAATAAAAAAAACACAATGATTGTGTCCTAACTTTGTAATTTCCCATTTACCTATTCATATATAATCACTTACAATAATCGTCAAATTTACAACAACTCTCATTCTCTGTTCACAAAAAAAATGTATATGTATATATATGTACAAGATTATACAACCTATGCATCAACTGGAAAAGAATCGTCTAAATAGATATGTCTTGATCGTGTTGAACTTGATTCAGATCCATTTTGCAGAGAACAAATATCATAATCTACTGAGGAACCAATTGAATCCACCTTTTGGCAAAAACGTGAACTTGTGCAACAAGAACATTCATTGTTCCACTCAGGTACCAGGGAACCAATTTCACCATCGATCATGTCAGCTATTTTTGCCACTTCGTGATCAGTAATAGCAAGCTCGGCAACCATTTCGGCCGCGACACTTAAAGCCGTGTCAGTTTCAATGTCGAACGGGAAGTAGATGTTTCTAATGTGACCTGCATACAACAATGTAGTGTTATATACACTTGGTTCCCGCTGGAGAAAAAAGAAGATGGTGAAAGACTCGATTTGATCCTGAACTTTTGTGTTTCGATTCAATTTTTATATTTCAACTCAAATTGGGTTGAAATATAAAAATTTGGAGACTATTTTATATCTTTCACCCCAAAGACAAACAGAAAACTAAAGAGAAAACTAGAAGGAAACCAAAACCTTCTGCATCTGTGATTCGGAGCCATAAGAGAATCCCATCATCTTCTCTCCTCCCTTCGATTGTGATGTCAACTTCTGTCGAATGATTATACTGGAAGAGATCAGCTTCACTCGATTCACTCTCGGATTCATAAGTGTGATCATCTGAGTACTCATTCTTCGACGAGCTGTTACTCTGATGAGTCTCATAGAGAGGATGAACTTTGCCATAATCTCCTTTTGTCCTCCAATATGATCCATCGTCGTCACCATCATCAATTTGGAGAAACCGATCGTTCAGAAGCTCCCTCGCGCTGAGCCTACAAGACACACTTGCTAAGCATTTGTCCACGAATTCACGTACCTCGGGATCTTTTACTTTGTGGAGAGCTTCCGGCTTTTGACCCTACATGAAATATGCAACATACATGTAAGTTGAATGTTGGAGAGACAAGATTCAATATGGGAAGTGTACTTGAGAGGGTAGCAAAATCCTACAGAGATCACTTTCTTGTAGATTTGGGCCGGGTGGCTGCATTCGCTGTACGGGTATTCTAACGTGACCATCTCCAAAACGCACATTCCAAACGAATATATGTCAGCTAGCTCGTTGTATTCCTCTGCATAAACCTCCGGGGCCATGAATTCGGGTGTTCCTGAATAAACAAAATGTAATATCATCAAAACATGTTGGGCTAAGCAGTTAAAACACGTTGGATACTCTTTAAGGTCTCATGTTCGAGTCTCATTGTCGACGGTATGGTGTGAGATTTGTGGGGTGGAATTTATGGCGACGTTCTTTCGAGAAGTGAGATTGTTACTTCAAATATGATAATATGTTGTTGATAAAAAATATATATATCAACACATTGAACATACCAACACAAGTCTCAGCATGAGATTTTCTTAGGATTGCAGCTAGTCCTAGGTCACCAATCTTGACTTCACCTAGGTTTCCATTGATGAAAATGTTGTCACATTTGAGATCTCTGTGGATCACAGGCGGGTCATGGCTGTGAAGATATTCAAGCCCTTTCAAAATTTGCCTACACCAATGCTTCACTGCTCTGATACTTACTGTCCTGTGTTTTAGCCTATACCTACAGACGGGTTAACATCAAAAAAGGAAACGTTTAATTTTCAAATAGCAAAACACCGAATTGTTGGGAAGTAATGTAATATTTGAATGCTTACTGTCTGAGAGTACCGGAGGTGAACATCTCGGTAACAAAGTTAACGTTTCGATTAGCCGAATCAACCCATGAGGTACAAAACTTCATGATGTTACTGTGCTTCAAGGTCTTGAGCAGGTGTATTTCACAGTAAAGCCTCTCAAGATCTTCAGAATTTTGTAGGAAGCCATGGAGTTTCACCTGATTCCATGCTACCTCAATGCCTTGGTACTCATCAAAACCTCTGTAACTGCAATAACCAAAACAAACACAAAAGAAATCCCTTTTAGCTTACTCATTAACACAAACATTATGAGTCAATAAAATTCACTACAAGAAAATTACACGTTTTCCGACGTCCAGTTTCTGAGGCCCAATTTTCCATGCCCATTTCCGAAATTCAAAATATATATTTTTTTATTCATTTTTTTCTGACGGCCTTGTTCGTTGGAAATATCGGCCGTCGGAAAAGTTCGTCGGAAATTTTTCCGACTGGCCAATTTCCGACGGACTGGCCGTCGGAAACGTAAAATTTCCGATGGCTGGGCAATGAAAATGACGTCGGAAATGTGTAAAATTCTTGTAGTGATTGCACCAAAACAAAAGCAATATAATAGCATCATCATACACTATCTTGGAAGCTCCCCTGCCAAGAATCTCAGTGTACTGCAAAAATACCACAAATGGAACTCAAAACCAATAGCCAATAAATATTCTAAACTAGAAACACAAAACACACATAAAAATAATCCAAAACCCAACAAAAAAAAGGTATAGAGTGTATGCTATTTACTCTTCCATATCTGCCAGTAGGATCAACTTCAACAATCTCTGAGCAATATGCTGAATCAATGGCATTCATGGCCTCGACTCAAGAGTTTTTAATGGATAAACAAACGTATCAACCGAGGCTCGAATCAGCTGAGACCTCTGAATGAGCAAACACCTTAAGTCAATTGCTTCGATGACAGACGTTGGTAACTCAAGAGTTGGTGTTGAAGATAAATTTCTCAGTCTACAGTCCAAAATGATTGGAAGCCAAAAGATATTGTTTAGTGGTGGTAGCAAAAGCAAGACTGTGAAAAGTGAGGTTTGGTGAGATGAGATCATCTCTGGAGAACATAAATAAGTAGAAAGGAGCAAAGATTTGTCAATCAAAACCAAACTAAGAATCAAACTGTGGCGAGAGTTGAATTTTAATCCATCAGAAATTGGGTTGGAAGAGATGATGATATTGTGAGCTGGCTTTGGTTTGCTTTTGTTTTCACATAAAACACAGATCACATGTAGTGTAGTGTGGTCCATTGTTGCATACCATAAAGCCAAAAAATAAAAAATTAACTTGCTATATTTTAGTTGGATGTTAACTCCATTTGCCATATAATATTAATATAATATTAATATGAGTATGGTACCGTAACCGTTGTTAATGTTTTGTAATAAAACAAAACAATGTTATGATAACTATTTTTATCCAAGGTTGTATGAAACCATTGCCTCCAAGGAACGCCACTCAACCAAATGTTGAGACAAATTTCACCAATAACTTTTCAAGAGAAAATTATACTAAAAAAAATTACTTTTCAAGAGATGCTACATACAGCTGAACGATCCATATTATTATTATGTTTAAATACTCTACAAATTTATCATCTATTGAAAACTCACATGGTAGGTATCTGAACTAATTTTTGAGCCCTAATAATCTACCTACTCAATATAAATTGGTCAAGTGAGCTCATCCGTTAGTTTCACTTAACGGTAACGTTAATTTATGTGACGTGGCATCTAAGTGACATTTTATTTAATATTAATTAACTTTTATTTCTTTATGTGTCCTGACGTGTGTTGTTTGTTCAAATTTTAATTAAATGAAACAAAATTACCATTTTACCCTCAAGTGAGAGCATTCCATTTTGAAAGCTTATGCTGCTGCGAATGGCGAAGATTTGGGCACAAGTGCACAACACTGAATTGTTAAAATATTTGCGATTATTCGTTGTTTTTTTTTCTCATGGGTTACTAATTGGGTTTAAATACTCTGTTGGTCCACCATTTATTAAAAACTCAACCCAGACCATACATAAAATAAGAAACTCGAATATACCTATGATCTACTAAATTCGTTGATGTAAAACCCATGGAGAACAACATGTTCGATCTTGATTGTGAAAACTGTAAATACCCTGAAAGAAAAAGAGAAAAATGGATGAGCCACGATCATCTGAAGACGAGGAATACTGTGTAATTGTGAACTTGTTATGATAATTGTGGATTTGATTACGAAATAGTAGTTTAATTCGTATTACTTTTGAATCAAGATGTTATAATTTGTTAACTTATGAATACTAACTTTGGAATTTTTAAATTATATGAATGTGTTTGTGTTATTGGTGATTTCGTTGGACTATAACTGCATATATATATAATGTATTGCGATTTTTTTTTAATTTTGCGAGCAAACAGCAAGCAAATATCAACATAGAATACTCACACAATTTGCTTGCAATTAGCATGCAATTGGCAAGCAAAGAAGTACTTGCCTATTTGCTAATTGAAAGCAAAGAAAAAACTCGCTCATTGCTTGCTAGTTTGCTCGCTAATTGCGAGCAAATAATTGCTCACAATTTGCTTGCTATTTGCTCGCAATTTGTGAGAAAACTAGTTGCTCGCTAATTGCTCGCAATAACAAGCAAATTGCGAGCTAATTGGCGTTTGCTCGCAATTTGCGGTCATGTGTTTTGCAAGCAAACTTTTGCTTGCTATTTGCATGCAAACAAATTTTGCTCGCTAATTTGCTCGCAAATCTGACAGTTTTTTTTAGTGTCTTGATTGTGAAAACTGTAAATACCCTGAAAGAAACTAACATCGACCTACCCTGAACTATATCCTGGCACTCCATGTCCTAACACAAGACTTGACATGCCTAATTCAGACATCATCAATTCCCACAGACTCGGTACCCCAACGACATCCAATCGAAGTTCCCAAGACTCGTCACAGTCCCCAAAACCCTCCACTAGCAGTGAACCACCCCCTCCACTGCAGCTCCAGCCCCTAGACCTCATTTGTCTAGACGGACCTTGTCACCATGCATGGTCGGCTGGTGCTTCTCCAGATTCCACCCTACCTCCATCACCTACCACCCGTCTCCTTTTGCAATCCAGTATTGTTGCCCCATCCCGTTCCTCTTTCTCTCTCAGAAACTCTTTTGTTTCCATCGGCCTAACTCTATCGGAGTTGCCTTCTCATCATCCTCCTCCTTCTCCCACAGCCATCTTGTTCGATGTCTCTCCCTCCCCCCCCCTCCCCCCGATTTCTGTCCAGCCGCCCTCAACCATACGCCATCGCATCTCCTACCTCAGGATGCTTAATGATCATTTCCTTACATTGAGGGTCCACATGACCCATGATTCCACAGTAAAACCAGAAATGAGAAAGTTTTTCAGTAATAAGTAATATGTGTTTTATTAATTCCATCGGATATCATTTTACTTTTTATCTGCAAAATAAATATCATTAACCCTCATTAACTAGGGGTGCAAAATAAAAAGTTTGATGTCCCTACAATTAACTAAAGCAAATTGTATATTTAACACCCATAAGCGAATGAGTAAAAATATTACAATCTGAAACAAGCGTAAACAAAGTTTAGCTAACAAGTTCACTTGAAGGAAGACAAATGACTCACTAAAAGACCAATTACTTTTGATGTTCCAACACTGTTAACGGACATCAATTCATATCCTAGCAGTATCAAAAGTACTGTTTATCTATTAGTATGCACTATAACATTAGCAAAACTATAAAAATACACACACATATAGGTATAGGGAGAGAGATTGAAGAATCTAAGCCAAATCCATACATATGTATATTAAACTTGATGAGACAACACTAGAAGATGCCACATCACCAAGTTTAACATTTCTAGCTCTCTCATTGAGAGACCTTTCATTTCTTATAAGTTACAAAATGTCACTCTATTAACTAATAACAATACCTATTAGTATTTGATATGACAATAACTAATATGTATATGATATACAAGAGCATGTTTATATAGGAGTTACAACTTCAATATGGGATTCTATCATAAACTATTTTATGTATCATCTATTCACTTCATGATTCCAATATCTTTTCAATCCGAGAGTTGTAAAATCCATAATTTAAAGTTTGAAAGTTTTTTCTTCTTATTTTGAAGTTATTAACTTTCTTAATCCAAGCTAATGAATTCTAATTGTTCATAATTTTCTAGTTCCAATTGAGTATATAATAACGTTATATAAAAACAATTTGTAGTAAACTATTAAAATGGAGACAAATTAAAATGTCTCACACCACACTTCATTTTAGATGAGCAAATCAATTTGTAGTTGATTCAGCATAAAAAAGAAGAAGTAAATTCTCCAATAAGAGATCGACACGTGGCATGCATATTCAGACAAAAAAGTGATTAGCCGGTCCGAACCGGTCAGAGAGATCCAAAAAATAAAGTCTCCAAAAATATCCAACACTATACTCATATTGAAGAAAAAATGCAAGGAGTGCGAACCGTTCAAACGGAAGTCGAATCAGAATTCAAACGAACCCGGAATGGCCAAAAAATGAATCCAGCGAAGGACCCAAAAAGGTAACATAGCAATCACCCGCTTGGCGCGGTCTCGAAATCAGCGCGCGTGCGCGGCGTTTTTTGGTCATGCGCTTGGCTTGTGGTTGGTCATGTGTTCAGACGTGGTTTCGTTCGCCCGCTTTCGCTTCCATGACTCCGTCCATGAATCTACTTTTGGCCTTCAACCATCTATGATCGGACAAGTCAAGCATACATGCTCCACGCCATGCCTCGCACCAACTTCGTCCTTGAGTCATGTTCCAAACGACTCGCTCCAGGGGTCTTGACCACGTCAAACAGGTGCTCCAGTTATGTTGGTGTGGTGAACCAACAGGATGGACACCAAGACTACGACCGAACTCTTGCGGTCAGACTCGTGACGCTGGAGGATGAAAGGTCAACAAGGGTAGGTAAGTCAAAACTATAAATAGGGCCCCGAGGCCTCCCGAAAAAAGGTCAGACTTTTTATCATTTGAGCACTCGTAATATCGAACCGAAAACACTCTCTATGTGTTCTTCGTGCATTCTTCACTTTTTGAACGAGCCATGGAGTAACGATTCAGTTTCTAGTTTCTATAAATTGTTTGTGTGAGATTCTCATTCTCACGCCGGAGGATGTTTCCTGGGATCACTCATGGGGCTCAGCTTAGCAGTGCGCTACCTTGCGTAGGATTTCCCAGGACCTGGATTGCAGACGTCACTGCCACCAAGACGAACCTTAACTTGGAAACTGACTTGGACTTTGAACTTGACTCGTACCCTGACTCGGACCTTGACCCTAGACTTGGATTGAAGTTTCATCTTGACTTTGGAAAAGAAGACCTAATATGACACCGTCTGAATTTTGATTTGGAAAAAATAGTCCAATCAGTAGTAAATTATAAAAGTGAAAACAATCCATACATTACCATTTGAAAATTTTTTTCTTATTTTTAAGTGATTAATTTTCTTAATCCAATCAATTGAATTCTAATTGCTCATAACTTTCAAGTTCCAAATGAGTATTTATGTATAAAAAATTTGTAGTAAACTATTGAAATAAAGAGAAATTAAAACGTCTGACACCACACCTCTAATTAGACGAGCAAATCAATTTGTAGTAAATTGTAAAAGTGAAAACAATTTAAAACATTTCTAATTGAATTTCTAATCGAATATAAGTAATATTTTTTGTTGGTATATTTGAGTATATCTTTCTTGCAATGCATGGACGCATTGATGTATTTTCTTAATTACATAATTTGAAAATTACTATTGAAAGATAATTATTATTTATCTTTTTGTGCAATGCACGAGGTTGTTGGCTAGTTATTATTAAGTTTATAATGTAAATGTTTACATCCAGTTTCTAGCTTACACGACCAAATACAAGATGAAAATATATATTGAGGTTAACTCTCAAGAATCAATAAAGCAAAACGTTTAATCTTATGTAGTAGAAACACAATGTCTCAATTACAATAAAATTTTAAAATAAAAGTACAAGCAAGCTATGTATGGTTCAAAAATGTCAACGGTCTTGCTCAAGATGACTGAGAGAGAAGAATATTTGAAAATGAACTTCTAGGTGAGCATAATAATGTTCTTGAAAAATATCTCAAAATAAAAACATAAGTTTTTCAAAGATTTAAAGATATGAAACTATTAATTCATGACTTTGAAAACACTTTTAGAACATGTAAACCTAAAGCTCTCAAAATGATTAATCTCTCAAAAAAGATGAAGACTTTGTGCTGGAAATTTTGAGAAGAATAATAGATGAAGTGAGTTGTTGAATGATGAAACAAATGAAATTTTTTATAAGCCAAAATATGGTTGTTGGGATTTTGAAAAACTTGTTGCAAATTCAAAATAATGCTTAAATGAAAGATTGAGAGTAAGACTGGTCATATGATGTCTTGAAATCATACTTACAACTTGTCATATTGTAAAAGAATTTAGCCACCTTATTATAACCTATTTGAGACTCTTATATCTTATTTTATCTTCATTTGGTTCCTGCAATACTATTTATAAAGTTGAAACTCGAGCATGACTTGACATTACATGATATTGTGAAGATAGTGCTTGTCATTTAAAATTGGCATAGTAACCTTTAGTCACTAAAATGATCTTATCTCTCTGTTAGAAACTCTAAAAATTATAAGGTCAGTTGCATATGAAAATAGGTTTATGTAACTTTTCAATAGTATATCATATGCGTTATGAAAATGTATGAGTGATAGGAGGTAATTCCATAAAGATCACTTAAAAAATTGTTCTCACATATTTGATGTCTCTTTACTAACAAATTAATATATTTATATTTACACATTAAAAATAAATATTGTTTTCTATTTACATACTAGACATTCATAGCTTTCTATGTTGACAAACCAAACGAAATTTGGTTAAAAATTAATTTAGATGTGAATTTGTAAAGTTGAATCTTGAAACAAGCATGCAGGTGGAAGAATATGCCAATAGTTTCTTTTGCAAGAAAATAGTTTGTAGGATAAAAGAATTTAGCCACCCTATTGTAGCCTATTTGAGACTTTTATATCTTGTTTTCATCTTTATTTGGTGCACGTAATAGTGTTGATAAGTTTGAAACTCGAGTATGACTTGACGACACAATATTTTGTGAAGATAGTGTTTGCTGTCCAAAACTGGGAGAGTGACCTTTGGTCACTCAAATGATCATATCTCTCCGTCAAAAACTCTAAACATGATAATATCAATTGCATGTGAAATTAGACTCGTGTAGCTTTCCAATGGTATATCACATGAGTTCTGAATCTTTCTGAGTAAAATAAGTTAATTCCGTAAAGATCATTCAAAAACTATTCTGACAGATTTGATGTCTATTTACTAAAAAAACTAATATCTTCTTGTTTACTCATTCAAAATAAAAACTCTTTTATTTGTAAATACTATACATACATATATTTCTATATTGACCAACCAAATGAATTTTAGATAAGAATTGATTTATATATGAAATTTTAAAGTTGAATATTGAAACAAACATGTATAGGGCAGATTCTGCCTATAGTTTGTTTTGTAAGACCAAATTTCACTAATTTTTTTTTAAAATCATACGACTATGAAAATATGATAGTATTAAAGTTTTTCATGCATTCAAATATCTAATTGATATTTGTTTAGCAATATATGCAATGTTTGTTATCATCAAAACACATAATGTTGTCAATTAACAAAAAGTCCTTAAATGAATAGAAAATATTATTCAATTAAAATATCACGATAGAGTTTATATGTGATTTGTCTCTAAAAATCAAAAGTGAATGTGTTGACATGTCGATCTTGGGAGGCTTCCACGTGGTAGTCTCGTGATCTTGTGCGAGTGTCTGAGTTGGATCTCTGTTGGCGAGGGGGCTCAGGTTCGGGTCTTCTGGGTGGAGTCTTGGGAATAAGTTGTCTTGACTTGGAACTTGTGACCATGAACACACCATTAAGCGGAGCCCCTGATGTGTGTCCGGGGGACTGCCTCCGGTGTGAGAATCAGGATCTCCACACAAGTGTTTAAGTAAAGGTTTGAAGATTCAAACATCTTCGATGAATGTTTAAAGATCTTCGAAGAACGCGAAGAACACGATGAACAGTTGAGAGAGTTTTCGTGCTTTTCGAGTTTAAGTATGAAAAAATGAGATCCTTTTACCTTTGGTGGGAGGCCCTATTTATAGGCTCCAAACTCACCTGCCGACGTGGCAGAAACTCTTACGGGTCCCACTCCCAAAAATGGGAGTCTTCATTTGTAAAGTTTATGTCCACGAGGGGAGCATGCTCTTGGAGTTCACGTTCGGGGAACTACACTCACTTGGGAGCCTTATTCGGAAGAAGCATGTTAATGAGAAGCACGTCCGCGAGGGGAGCGTGCGCACGTCCGTAGGGGAGCGCGTGTTCTTGTTTCCTGTTTCTAGTTAACGAGTGGAGATGTCCAAAAGGAAATGTCAATGTGTAGAGTATCCAGTTATGGAAAGGAGTCCAGGAGTCCTGACAGAGTAGGAGTTCAGGAGTCTTGAAGTCGTAGTTCAGGAGTCTTGACGGGGAAGGAGTTCAGGAGTCCCGATGACGGAGTTCAGGTTTCATGTGTTCGGATGTCTTCTCTGGATGTGACGCCCACGTCTGGAATGTTGACAAAAAAGGTATAAAGGTTGAGTTGTAATGTGACTTTTGGACTGAGCTGCTGCACGGATAGGGTTGTTGCTGCGTTGGGCCTGGGTTGCACAGATAGGGTTGCTGCTGCGTTGGGCCTGATTTGGACTTGTCAGGAGTCCTAGCTGAGTAGGAGTTCAGGAGTCCTGGCTGAGTAGGAGTTCAGAAGTCTTGATGTCGTAGATCAGGAGTCCTGACAGAGAAGGAGTTCAGGAGTCCCGATGGTGGAGTTTAGATTTCCTATGTTTGGATGTCTTCTCCGGATGTGATGCCCACGTCTGGAATGATGACAAAAAAGGTAAAAAGGTTGAGTTGCAATGTGACTTTTGGACTGAGCTGCTGCACGTATAGGATTGTTGCTGCGTTGGGCCTGGGTTGCACAAATAGGGCTGCTACTGCATTGGGCCTGCTTTGGACTTGTCTTGAGAAGCTGGAAAAATCACTCGACATGCCTGCGTCTTGTGGGAGTTGAACTTTGGACCTCTGACTTGAACTTGAAGCTGCTTCTGCCATTTGAGCTAAGTACTTGTTGTTGTCCACTTGCTAATCTTTTTTGGATTTAATAGATATCTGTGTTCTCTTGCCCCAATCCGATTTGTAATATCGACCCGTTCCGAGACCGAATTAATTATTTGGCTCTTGACTCGGACTTGCCCACGTGTTGGGATTGAGTTAATGAGCCACGTGTCACTTTGTCAATGAGTGTTTGTATTTACGATTTTTTATGATAATCAGTTGCTCCCCACTCCAAGCGTTGTTTTGATTTATCAAAATCGCGATGGAGTTTTGAGTACTTAGGCCACTTGTCTTGTTGCTTCAATTGTCGGGTTTCGAAAATCTCATAAAGAATGGTGTGGTCATTCAAAATAAAGTATTGATAGATAATGTTGACCTTATCTAATAAGTTAGATTTAGTTTTAAAATTTGAAACTCATGCCAACCATCATATCACAGTAGAGTTGGAATTTGGCTTTTTGCTTTGCTAACATCCTTCCAACGATTTCTCATATAATGCTAATCTTATTTATTTTTATTTTTTGCTGCTTCTCCATTTCTGTGAACCAAGGAACTCTCACTTTGCTTGACTTGCCATACTTTATTTCTACCAAAATATCGAGGTATTCCCATGCTTCTTTCTATTTTCTTTATTTATGCATGTATAGTCCTGTTTACATTTGTGACTTGTGTGTTGCTTTTGTTGTACATATATGCCAATAATGTTGTTGTTTCTTTGTTTCTGCTCCTCTGTTTGTTGTGTATATATATATTGTACATACTGTCTTCATCATTTGCTGCTTGTTTTGTTGTATGTCATTACTCATATATTTTGCACTGCACGCGTTAACTGTTGTGTCATTGCATCTTCCCCACATTTTGTACTTTATTGTTTGTATTTTCTTTTTGCTTTGGTATTGGTATGTCTGATAACTCGCATTTTATGCTAGTTATTCGACACTAAAGTATGCATTATTGTCCTATTTTGCCCTTGTCCTAGTGCTCTTTTTGCCCTTAAAGAGTGTCAGTTGCCCGATATTTGCCTTAATGTCGTCTTGTGTCGTGATGAGTTCACTTTGGTAGAAATTAATAATTTGAGGTCATATTTAGCTCTTTTGTGCCATTTAATCCTTGTTTTAGTGCTTAAATGAATTATCAGGTGTGAAGCATGGATTGGAAGCATGAAAGAGCCGAAAAAGACCAAAGTCGGAGTCCGGAAGACATCCCAGCTGGCGTCGCACTTTACAGATCAGAGCATGTGTTAAGTCTAGCCGGCGTCGTTCCTGATACCGCGGCACCCGATGCCTGTCTACGTAAGCAACATTTTCCCAGTCCTC
>JAYMTA010003674.1:0-13822 GCA_036897625.1 Pelargonium cotyledonis | reverse complement strand
ATTGTTGAATGCAGTTGCTGCAATTGCTGAATTTACTTGACAAAATCCCACAATTTATGGGATGTTCTCATTTTGGGCGGGACCTAATTATTGACTAACACTATGTCCGGGGTTTGTTTAGGTTCATCCAACCTTACGTTTGGGGCTTTCCTTACCAATATGTATCCATTCCCGGATGAAAGCGATGGGAAATAGAATTTATGATACGCAAGGATGCGAAAGCTGGTGATTGGTGGTTGTACACCGCAAGAGATAATATACTAACAGGTTATAGGCCCAAGGCATTGTTCCCTTATTTGTTGGAGGGTGCAAAGCTGGTGCAATATGGGGCAATTACATGTGCTTCCCCGAATGGATTGAGATCTCCCATGGGCAGCGGAGAATGACCTAGCACTGATTACGGGCGATCATGTTACTTTAAACAAGTCCGCCTTGCCAGTTCTAATTACCATCTTCACAAAAGTGGACAGTCGTTCTATAACATTTATGTTAGCAATTCCAATTGCTACGGCTTCGAGGATTTTGTTTATCAAAATCGAGATTTGGCCAAAAACATTCAATTTCGGCGGACATGGTGGCTCTTGTGGTTCCAATTTTACTAACATTTTATTAAAGATTGGTGTTTCTCGTTTTACGTATTAATTAAGTTCATAAATTCTCATCTTAAAATAGAAAACAAAAGAAAATTATCCATAATACTACTTGTTAATACAATATTGTAGAGAACCATCTCAACTAAAAGCTTAAGCTGATAGTTGAAGGCTCAATAATAGTCTAATGCTCTAACACGCCCCCTCACGTGCAAGCCCATTTTTGCTTTGCACGTGGCCCATGCACAGGTCCACCTCTTGCCTTGTGCTGGAATTTAATATGGGTGGCGCTGAGACTTAAACCCGGAATCTTTTGCCACCAACGCTCTGATACCATGTAGAGAATCATCTCAACTAAAAGCTGCAGCTAATAGTTGAAGGCCCAATAATAGTCTAATGCTCTTACACTAATACAATATGAATCAAATCAGTGAGTGTCATGTCAAACCTAATTATATTGTGACTCCTTGCCCTTCTTTCCTCATTAATTAAATTGTTATAAGTCTCATAATAATTCAGATTAGAAAGTCCATTTTAAAACCAATATATTTGTTGTTTAGTAATCATCAAGTCATAAATTTTGAAATGTCAATCTGTTTCTATTCTAATTAGCTTATTTCACAAGTTATGAATGAAGACATTTTAGGTAGAAACTGACAATCTCATTGCTGCTTCTACTTTTTAAAATTAATTAACTCTCATTAGTCAATGTATGTGTATATATTAAGACTCCAAAACCATTGTTGAATGAATGAATTGAGTAAGCAGAGCTGATCATGAAATGGAAAAGGAATAATCTGAAATTGGAATCTTAATTTGTGTTGAAGCTTATCTGCAATTCAGTGATGCAAGATCTTTGTAAGTATATGTATATATAGATATGATGTCATTTAAATTGATGTGAAGACTGGCAATTTAATTTTGATGTGAAGTTAACAAATCTTCTAATTGATTTTCTTTTAATTTGACCTACATCACAACTTTTGTTATAATATCAACTATTTAAAAGTGGGGTACACACATACATGTATTATTCAAATCTCAAATCAAATATATATATATATATATATATACACACACGTGTGTGTGACAGATCGATGATCTATCA
Source organism: Pelargonium cotyledonis (assembly GCA_036897625.1). Lineage (NCBI taxonomy): Eukaryota > Viridiplantae > Streptophyta > Magnoliopsida > Geraniales > Geraniaceae > Pelargonium > Pelargonium cotyledonis. The sequence goes on along the minus strand of JAYMTA010003674.1, from coordinate 12,124 downwards.
AATAAATATTAAAATTGATTATTAAGAAACTCCAATTTCTTATAAAAATTTAACATGAATATGTATCACTATATGTGTTATAACGTCAATAAGATCATGTGTTCCCAACATCTTATACTAACTTAAGGAGATAATTAAGAAGGATTAAACAAAACAAAACAATAATTAGGATACGCAAAATGAAGATTGAGTCAACTTAAAATTAAGTAAATTAGACATCCAAAAATATAGTTTTATATAAAAGGTTGTGAGAAATCTTAAAATTATTAAATTTTGAGTTATTTTAGTATTAAATCCAAAACTACTCCACATTCCTCCAACAAATTTTCACTCATGTCAAATATGTGTGGATGATTGCAAGCTCGACTAGCTTAGATTTTTATGTTCTTAGTATAATCACATACTTCTAATCAACTCATACCAATATGTACATGTATTGTTAGAGCTAGAGATGCATTGTAGTAGACAACTGTCTATATGATCTCTCAAATATTCATTAAATATTATGCAAACTCACATTTTTTATCGTGAATGTTTGAGTTCAATAATAACATTTTTTCCTTAATGAGATTGAGATCATATCATATATGTTTGGTTTAGTTTTATTAATATGTCTACCCGGATCCTACATCTTGAATTCATGGCTCCGCTACTGTGTACGTGAGCTCAATCTCAACTCAACTTTTTAGACACGAAACAGTTGTATGCACAGTTAACGTAGTTGCAATACAAATAAATATTACACATGCTGTCTATATGTGTATACAAGTTGATGTTTGAACTTACTCATTAATAAGTTACAAATGAAGTAGCAACACTGTGACAGGTAAATATATATAATGGAAGTAGTGATGAATACATATGATCAGTTGAGCATAATGCGCATTCAATTATAGGCTGCTGAGCATAATGAGCATTCAATTTTAGGCTGCAATAACAAATGTTGTCTGAGTATTACTCCATCCGTCTCAAAATGAGTGTCTTGTTTGTTTAAATTTTTTGTCCTAAAATGAGTGTCTTGTTTCTATTTTTATGCTATTATATTATTGTTCTTCCCATATTACCCTTGCCACTTATGCACATGGGCAAATCTGCACATGAGTGCACATGTGATGTAGGTGGAAAAAATGAGAGTTATATTAGAAACACACTAAATTATCTTATAATTTTTAATTTTACAAAAAATGGAAACATGACATTCATTTTGCGACGGAAGAAATATTTATTATATGCATTTATTGACAGTGCAAATACAGCACATATATATATGCAGTTGCAAAATTATATCTGACTACAACACTATGATACAGTTCTGTAATTCAATTTTGGTGAAACAGATTTACGACTTGTATTTTTTTTTTTTTTTTACGATAACAAACTTTGAACTATTTATATATAGCCTTAATCAATTTACTGTATTGTTGGGTTGGTTGAATATTCTTGCATATTAATGCTCCATAGATCTAGCTAGGTTTTATAAAATTTTCGTCTCACCAATTTGGAAATGTTTACGATCAAAACTGCCAATCTTTTTGAATCTCTATCCAGCTTCAAACAAAAATAATTAATAAATAACATATATAAATACATGTCAATTCATTTTCTTAACACAAAAGTAGATAATATTTTAATTACATCAACAAACATGACAAAAAAGACGGAAAACCTAACTAACTCGTGGGTCGCTCAGTTCGCAGTGCAGCTCAAAAATAAATAAAAAATTTGACATTAGCCACAATCGCTAAAACATCAAGAAAAATCAAAACAAAGGCATTAGATTTCTCCCCATCAGACTGAATAATCAAGTTGAAAGAACTAAAATCCTCCACGACCTATGAAGCACGAACAACTCACAATGATTACACTTGAAGTTTAAACCTACCATGTGGAGTGTTTTGTCAACCGCCTCTCATCACCATCGTGTATGTCATCTGGTCCGATGACTCTAACAAATCACCACCTTCTCTGCAATCACCTCCTGCTGCTGCGCCCCCCCCCAACCAAAAAAATCGCCTGCAACTCTAGCTTTCCCGCCACTCTACAAATAAACCATAACAAAATCTAAACTTTCTTTTAAAGCAAGAGCTTGTTATCTAAACGAAGAAAACCGCAATTTTCTATATATAAAATTAAGAATCTACCGCCGTTCTAAAATAAAGAACAGCCGTAACCGAACAAAAACTCTAATCAACTCTTAAAACGGTGAAAAGAAACACATGCACTGACCCTATTATATCAATTCATTTTATTTCATTCAACCCAAGTGAAAACAATTGAATAATTTTTTTATATAGTTAAAAAAAATGTCAGTTGACTTGTATATCATGATCTTGAAGTGATATCAACCAAAGATATATATCATGATTAAATGGTTTTGAAGTGATATAATATCATAAAATCATAGTTAAATTAATAAGTATACCAAACAGAATGATTAGAAAACCAAGAAGATTGTTTTGGGCCAAATGGAAGAAGAGTACTCCAAAACCAATCATGTTGTGGAATATTAATATATGACCAGTAGTCCTAACTGTTCCATGCACATATAATATTATTAATAAGTTAGATAAGATCATCAAGTGTTTTGCTAGCTACTTGCTAGCAAAAAGTACAGCCATTGGATCATACCATTATTCATTTTTTTTACACCTTACATTAATTGCAGCCATTGGATATCACTGTCTAGCACATAAAATGGACCCCTCCTCTCATACCATAAATATTGCCAAAAAAACATCAGTAAGAAGGACTGGTTATCAAACCCAGTTCCACATAGCTTCACTCAAAAATCCAAAGGAAGAAGCAGAAAAAAAGCTATTTTTCCAGACTCTTTCAGCAAACCATTTTCTTCTACCTCATTTATTCTCTCAATTTAATAACTAGTACCTTTTTTGTGCTATATATGTTTAGTTATTTACTATAAACTTTGCTATAGCTTCTTAAACAAAATATATAAGGCACAAGAATTGGAATAGAGCAAAAAGTTTCAGTTATCATCTCTTGTTGAGCTCGAATATCGCTTCTTTTTCTTCTTTGTCTTTTGAGTCTTGGTGCTCGTCTACGACTTTTTTGTCGGTTTAGCTTCTGTTTTTCATTTTCTTTCGAGTTGTTCCTTTGTACTTTTATTCGCTCTTTCGGCCAAAGGTAATAGAATGGAGCAAGCTGGTGGTCATTACTGGATGCTGATGAAGGGGAAGCAACAGATGGTGATGAATAACAGGTCATCATCATCAGCTTCACATTTTCAAGATTATCATTCATGGGAGGAGAGAGCATTTGCAGAAGATGCAGCTCATGGAGCTCTAGGAGGGTGCATGTGGCCTCCAAGATCTTACTCTTGTAGTTTCTGCAAGAGAGAGTTCAGGTCAGCTCAAGCCCTAGGTGGTCACATGAATGTCCACAGGAGGGACAGAGCTAAGCTCAGGCAATCTCTCAGCCCTCTTCACCACCACCAGCACCACCACCAAAGTCCTGAACCAGCTACTAATAACCCATCTTCCACCATTGTTTCTGTTGCTTCTTCATCATCACCTCCAACTAGGGTTTCAGCTGCTTTGTCACCATCAACTTGGTCAAGTCCTGGAGGAGGAGGAGGAGTCAGGTTTGTGAGGAGGCAAGAATATTCTACAAGAACATCAGGTCATGATGACATAGGAGCTCACTTGTCTGTAGGAGTGAAACAAGCCAGTACTGGGTGGCCTTCTTCACGTGCTGCAGATGATCAGTCAATAATGATGGGATGCAAGAGACCAAAGCTTGCTGTTTCATCATGTTTCCAAGCTGCAGAGATGATTGGTTTCAAGCCAAGTTCCATGGAGGACTTGGATCTTGAGCTCAGGCTTGGTAATGACCCACCACATGTCAACTAGTAGTTTCAGTTCATGTAGTCAGATTGCAGAAAAAAAAAGTACTAGTACTGATCATCTTTAATTGATTAGTTTATTTATTTATTTCCCTTTAATATTTTATTACTATTGTTCTGATATAGAGTATTTGTTGAGGAATCAAGAAAATGCTTCTTGTGACAAACTGACTCTAATAAAATGATGAGTAAGGAAAAAAAAACATTATTAGTTGCATAATGATTTTGCATTTACTCTGTTTTCTTGATCATCAATAGTAGTATAATATCATTGCATGGGGAGCAATCTCCAAAACACCAAATACTGTAATATCTTGTGGGTTCTTGAGGTATAAAGAGTGAACTGTATGTGAAGCCACTGCCTCTTAATTAGATGTACCACAAAAGATGCAAAAAAGAGTTATAACATGATAAAGATGAGAGCTTTCAATCCACATCATGACTTTTTAAAAGGGGTATATGTACATGTTGAACTGATCTTTTGCTTGGTATAGTTGATGATGGTGGTATAAAATTAAAGGATACAAAACAGTTTTTTTTTTTTCTAGCACAAAAAAAATAGTACCATAAGTTAAGTGCAAGCTTTTCTGAGATGATGCAGTGTAAAGAGAGGAAGGAGATATTGACATGACTGTTGTCTTTTGGTGTTTGTATGTCACTTCAGCAACATACTATTGGCATTTAAGTTCAAGTGGACAGTATGGTGATGTTCATAGATATAATGTTAAACACATGCCACGTATATAATGTTTGGTGGTTGAGACTCAATCATACCAATAAGATATATTGGCTCATAAATTAACACAGTATACGTACCAATGAATCCCCTCGATTCCCATCTCATTGTTCCACCAAAAACCCAAAATTCTGTGAAATGACCAATCCACAGCTACCTTAGCTCTCCTCTTTAATAAAAAAAAAAAAAGTGAAAGCTTCAGCAAGTCAATAAATAGATGCAAACAGGTAGTGTATTAAAGATGTTACTATTATGTGCTGTTTTTAGAGGTAACAACATCACATCAATGGCACTATTTATGGGTCCATCTTCAATACTCTACAATGCAAGCCTCGCCAAGAAAGAAAAATAAAATAATATCAAAACCGTAGAGAGAGAGAGAGAGAGAGAGAGAGAGAGATGCTAACGGTTGGTTTGGCCATGTCGTTGAAGTGAACAGAAACAGAGCACTCCGTTTCTTGATGATAAGACGATGTTTTTGGGCCATTTCTGTATATGGGGCCAAATCTCAGAATACGAACTATTGGGCTCTGAATTGGGCCCATTAAGTTGCTTTCATGGTTGAAGATTTGCGATGATTCGAGGAACAGTGTAGTTGAATCAGTGATGGCGGTTGCAGGGAAGAGCTCCAAGGCTTCGCGATGGTCTCTCCAGGGAATGACCGCTCTGGTCACCGGCGGGTCTCGAGGAATTGGGTCTCTTCTTCTATCATTTCCCATTAATTCTATGGTCTCTGCAAGTTCAAGTTTTGAACCCTTGTGTTGTTTCAGGCACGCCGTGGTGGAGGAACTGGCGGGGTTCGGTGCGGCGGTGCACACTTGTTCCAGGAACGAAGCCGAGCTCAACAAGTGCGTCGATGAATGGAAAGCTAAGGGTTTTGTGGTCTCTGGGTCTGTGTGCGACATGTCGTCTCGAGCTCAGAGAGAGAAGCTGATCGAGAAGGTGTCTTCTGCTTTTGGTGGCAAGCTCAACATACTTGTAAGTATGTGAATTTGAAAATAATGAGTTTATGGTGGAATGTTTTTCGTGAATTTGTATTGTTTCAAATTAAGGTTGTGATTGGTTAGGGTGGAAATGTGTGAGAGAAGAAGAGAGGAAATCTATATATATCACTTTAAAAATCTTGATTTAGTGTAGAATTTGATGTAGAAATGTTGATTTCATTCAAGCAATTCTTGATATTAATTGGCTTTGTGATGGACTATATGAATAGTAGCAATTGGAGACCATGTCTAAGATATTAATTGGCCATTAGGATACTGTTTAAATAGTACAGTGTTGTCACCAATTGATTTTGCTTTACATGCTTATCCTTAAAAACCTAGGCTTTCTTCGTTGCCTACGTACCCAGTGATATTAAACATTGCTTGATCACAAACATATATGGTTACAGAAACATGTAGTGTTGCATGGCAGAATTACAATTTCCTTTATCCCGGGAAACCTGTATCAATGAATATTCTGATACTCTCTTTTTCACATCCGATCAAGTATCCAATAACCTTCGTATATAACATCTAGTTGATGAACGGGAGGTGAACTAAGGAACTAGATTAATTAATGAAAATTTTCTATTCAAAATTTGTAAAAAAAAAGTACATATATCATACATTTTATCAGCTATATATCTCTCTTCTGAACAAACCCCTTTGTATTTGTGAGGTTGTTCTGCACAGAGATACTTTCTGGCTCCAAATAATTTGGTGCAGTTTCAATGGAACATTTAAATTTAAGCATTGTTTTCATTGTCATTCCGAGCAAAATTCTACTATTTATTACCTGTGCTGCTGTGCATGTTTGAGCATGTTTTATGAACTCTAGCTTTAGGGAATCAATTTTTGGATGCAGTTCTGTGATTTTGAAAGAGTTATGATGTAGCATCTTCTTCTTGGTACAGGTAAACAATGCTGCCACAAACATCAAGAAGCCGACTGTTGACTACACTGCTGAGGAATTTTCAACAATCATGACTACAAACTTCGAATCTGTATACCACATGTGCCAGCTTGCACACCCTCTTCTAAAAGCTTCTGGAGTAGGTAGCATTGTGTTCATCTCGTCAGTTGCTGGTGTGGTTAGCTTAGGTACGGGATCTGTATATGGAGCGACTAAAGGTGAGTTGCTGCTCAAATACGGTGACTTATTCACTTTAGCATGGAATAGAATGTACCTGGACATGATAGAAATAATGGACTTTTTTTGTCTTCCATTTCCTGTACTCAGCTGGAATTAATCAACTCACAAAAAATTTGGCTTGTGAGTGGGCTAAAGACAACATCAGGAGCAACACTGTTGCACCTTGGTATACAAGAACTTCACTTGTGCAGCCTGTAATGTTCTCTTCTCCTGCTCCTTTTCTACTCTAAATTATTTTGTTCTTTGATATATTACGGCAATTTTTCTTGATTTTTTTCCTTTGTCCATGTCTTTTTTATTCAATGTCTCAACTCTCAAAGTAGATTAAAGTTTATAATATGTAGTCTGACTAGTGGATACTTGATCTGATATCATATTTTTGTATTAGTGGAGCACCATCCTGAACTCCTAGTGTTGAGATCTTTCAAACCATAAACATGTGGTCATAATGAATTCACAAGTGCACAACTAAGCATATTTTCTGGTTATTATCTATATATAATTTGGCATCTACTGAAGCTTTATCTCAACATGAAGATAAATAGTGTGATGACGTGCATTCAGATTCAAAGTGGCACCATGTGGTTTTCTAACTTAACACCAGAATCTCTATATTTGTAGTTAAACATAATATTTTGGGTATTGTAAGATGGTAATGTCATTACCATCATGTGAATATTATTATGACCTTAAAAGAAAGGTAGTGCCATGAGTTCTGAGTCAAGGTTATTTGCCCAACATATTCATTATCATCATCACTAGTCTATGTTCCATTAAACCTGCTTCATTTTTGTCTTGCAGCTGCTTGAAAACAAAGAATTCTTGGAAAAAGTGCTCTCCCGAACTCCTCTTGAGCGTGTTGCAGAACCAGAGGAAGTTTCGTCTCTGGTAGCGTTCCTATGCCTCCCTGCCTCGTCTTACATCACTGGACAGGTTATTTCAGTTGATGGAGGGATGACCGTGAATGGGTTTTACCCCAACATGAAACTAAAGTGAGCAAATCATCCATATTCTCATCTTAGACTTTCTTTGATGAATGGCATCATTTCCAACGTCTAAGTTCGATTTTTTTTTTTTTTCATTTAGCACCAACAATCATTCTTCGCATTTCCCCATTCATCATTTTCAGTTCTTCGTCACTCTTAAGTCTTAATCATATCACTTGTAGTGTAACAACAAGCTCACCTCAAAGTTCAATTATTTGGTGTTGAGACAATATCTGAGGTTGATGAAAATGAAGATTTTGTAGTCCCTTCCCTTTCCTTGGGTGGGGACTTGACCCTTTTTGGTTGTATTCAAAGTGGGGGCATCATTTTCAGCTTCTTCTCTTTGAATCACCCTTTCGTTTATTTGTATAAATCTCCTCCATCAAAGGTCATTTTAATCATCATCGCAGTGAATGTGATGGTGTCTTTTTTATCACCAAAGACTATAATTTGGTGCATTGATCCACCTCAATCTCAATCAAGTTTATGAGATTTGCAAGATCAGCCTGCCCCTAGTTCGGATTACCAATAATTGGCTCATGACGCTCAAACTCCACCTATTGATTCATAACGGTCATTTGTTAGTTTCACTACAAAAGTTCTTACTTTTGGTGACAACAAAAAATAAGTTGTTGTCATGAGTTAGGTTTAAAAACAATAGGGTGAATGGATAAAAGCTTAGTAATGGTGAGAATTTGGGTTATATATATATATGTGTTGGAATCAACGGAGTCAAACTTTTATTAAGTAATCAAATCAACCGTACATAATTGCTCTAATGGGATAGGACTATAAAGCCCAACCTAATTTTCAGAACCTGAAATACAAACTTATGATCTAGCAATATGATAGGTCACCTTGTTTTCTGTTCTACGAATGTACCGACATTCTAGATTAGAAAAAAGAGGAATACACTTTTTAATATCATCAATGATAATGCTATACTAATATGAACATATCATAAACTATGCGACGCATGTCACTGCGGACTTTATGTATGTTTGCATTTTAGGGTTTTGGAATACAAGTAGCAGTGGCGGCGGCTTCTCAGTGGCATAAGGCTCGGCAAGTGCAGGCTTTCGGCTTCAGCTCTTCAGTGACTTGCTGTTCAGTTTCAATCAAGGCGGAAATGGAGAGTTTGATGTCCAAGAAAATGGAGTTGCTCATGATCGACAGGGAGGAAGACGGGGGAGTGGAGGTGGACGTAACGGAGGAGGCGGCAAGGGTGGGCGACGGCAAGATCTGGCGTTTTGTGGGGAGATTCCTCATGCAATCGGCGGCGGCAAGATTTGACGGCAAGAGGAGGAGGAGGATACCGGGAGAGACGAATGGGAGAGAAGGGACGGATCCGATGGAGGGGGTTCGAAAATCGGAGTAATCCGAGAGGAGGGAGTATAGGGGTGGTCCTGCCACTCCGGTAGCAGGCCCAGGTTGGAGCGGGCAGTAGTGGGTTTTGGTATACTGGCAAGCCCAGATCTCGTGTTAGGATCGGGGTGTTTGCACAATATCGGGTTAAGCTTTCGCTTTATGCATGGGGCTTTTGAATCAGATATTTAGGGGGTAGACGATTAGTCGGGTTTTTAAGTCTATGTCTGGTTCTAGGGGTTACTAGTCTCTAGCTTGTAACTTCTTTTGAATGGAATAAATAATTTATTATTTCCCTAAAAAAAAATATCATCAATGATAAAATCTAAAGCACTGAAGACCTCCCCTCCAGTCTTAATTAGATTAATTACTGAGTAAGCATCAAATGCTACAATCAATATTAACCCAACTCAAGGTTTTCCTTAATTGTCATTGCCTCTACTATCCGGACCTTCGACACTCCATTCCAGCCAACCCGACCTCCACCAAGGCCAACCCCATCATGGTTGCGGACAATCCATCCTCCACATTTAGTTTCAAATAACCCAACCCAGGAGCTTGCCAAGATGAGCATTGGTTTCTGTTGCACAAAGTTATGCTTCTGTGACAAAGCAATTTTTGTTTTTTTCGTGATAACATCTTTGGTGACATTTCCAAAAACAACCATTACTAACTTTTGGTGTAAATATACGGGTTTGAGCGACTGAATTAGCGATCGGATAAAGTGAAATTTTGAGCAGTGTTTTATATAATAGTAGAATGTATAATTAAATAAAAAGAAGAGAAGTAAGAGGCAAACAACCAAGCAGATGCTTTTATTGATGACGAGAAAGGCACGTAAATACAATGCACTTGCATTGCATGGTGAAGTGTATTGAATCATGAATTTGTTTTTGTGTCAGCTCTTTCACTGGGCGGCAACCTCCACAATCCACAACCCAAGTAGCTATATTCAATAATATTTTTTGGTAGATGAGATTCATGAACTGATAATTCAAAAGTTTCATCACATGTATTTATAAAATCAGAGAGATTGTGTTGTAAGAGACATTACAAATCTTTTTTGAATTTATATTTTCAATGAATATATTAGGTAACATTTGTATCATGGTTGTTGGTTACTTTATAAAAGAAAATAAATACTTTCAAAACATTTTTATATAAAAAATCTCCAAAGTCATTCATCAACGTGGCTCTTTATCAGCACAAGCTTGCTACGTGTCGCACATCTACCGATCTCTGCTTTTATTTTCGTTAAAAAAATAAAAACTTGGACTCCAATTTTGTTCAAAGTTCAAATAAATACTATATATTTTCGGATCCAAAATTTCTTCATTTTCTATTACCGACCTTCCTTCTATGATATTTTAATTTTTTTGAGTGACCTGTATCAACATAGGAGGTATTGCTTTGCTACATAGTACATATATTGGATTATTATACAATAAATCTGATATAGTGGCAAAATATATATTATGACAGCCTCAAAATATGAGGGGCAGATAATGATATTGGTAATGGTAGAGGATTAATTGATGAAAGAACGTTAATTATCTACCTAATACGGAACACATAGCTAAACTTCTATTCATTTTCAATTCAAAAAATTTATAGATACAGTTTTGGACTCAAAAGTAACTATGTTTCCTGATTTGCTTAGGTTAAATGTCTAACCGAATAGAATTAACACTTACAGCTTCTAACTCTCATTTTGATCCTCTCTATTTCTCTCTCTAGAAATCCTACCCGCTGCCGCCTACTATTCTTTGTCAACAATTTTTCTTTGAGCCACCCCTGGTTGTTCTTTGATCAGTAGTGGTTCAATCGTCTCTCATTGAATACTCTCATTGAATACTCTCATATCCTTTTGAAGAAAAACGGGCTACCTCCAAGCTATGGAGTTTCTTGTCATGATGACAAGTTTTGTTTTTTCAGTTATTTTGGAGTTCAATTGTGCTGATGTGCAGATATGGAGGCTCAGGTCCGCAAAGAGTGAAGGAAAAGGTTGACGGCTTCCGTGATAGAATCAGGTTGTAGGATCGTCTTGGTTTCATCGGTCTGGTTTAATTGGATGAGAAAGTTCGGCTTAGTTCGGCATTGTTTGGATAGGTTGGGGGATGACTTGCCTAATAACCTCGACTTGGTATACTGGGTAACACCCAGCTTCAAAGAGATTTTACTCGTTCTGATCCGATTAGAATCTAGTGTCCTGGGACGGTTTTTTGTTATGGTTGCTTTAACGTCGTTGCTCTATTGTTTTTGGTTTTTTATTTTGGGTTGTAGTAGATCGTTTTGTTGGGTTTCTTTATGTTTCTTTTTAGTTTGGTTTGTTTGTTGGTTTTCTTTATGTTTCTGTTTAGTTTGGTTTGTTTGTTGGTTTTCTTTATGTTTCTGTTTAGTTTGGTTTGTTTTGTTCTCTCATAGTGTATCAATATTAATCTTCATAAAATAATATTTCTTATTTCCACTATAAAAAAACACTTAAGGCTTGTATAATAATACTACTTAAGTACAATAATAAAAAAGTTCCTTAAAAAACATTAATCATGACAAAAACAATAAAAGGATCATACTATAATAAACGTCATATATGCACAATAATGTGGATCATACTATAATAAACATCATATATACACAATAATGTACCTCTCTCTCTCTCTCTCTCTCTCTCTCTCTCTCTCTCTCTCTCTCTCTCTCTCTCTCTCTCTCTCTGTTCGGCTACGGCTGCTTTTGATTCTTAAAGCGGTGACAGTCATTTAGATTTGCATATAGCAAATTGCGGTTTTTCTCGTTTAGATAGCAGGTCTTGTTTCTCGTTTAGATAACAGGTCTTGTTTTGATAGCAAGTTAAATGGTTGTTAATGTTTGTAGTGCGACGTAGATTCGCGGTAGATTTTTTGTTGGTGTTTGACAGGACAACAGGTGGCGGTTGCAAAGAAGAAAATAGTGACTTCGAGGTGGTGGTTTGACAAAAGTCATTGAATCAACGTTCAAGTTTATTGTTGTATCAGATGGTAGACCCGATGGTTGCGAGGGGTC
>JAYMTA010003673.1:0-13824 GCA_036897625.1 Pelargonium cotyledonis | reverse complement strand
GGCCAGATCTGGTTCCAGATCTCCCATCTCCAGTCGTGTTTCCTCCTCTCCGGCCGCGTTTCCTCCCTTCATCTACGGAGAGGGTTTGTTTGCGCCAGTCGTTACAGCGAAGAGGGCTTGTTTGGGTCAGTCGTCAAAGCTGCTGCTTCGAAAATGGCAGCAATGATCATCGGAGCTCGAAATTTTAGACTTGTGAGTGGCTATGGTCTTTGCGAAGAGAGAGAGACGAACAACCACTCACCGCCGGCGAATCCCGACCACAGCTTGAACATGAACAACCACAAACGACGCTCTCTCTCTCTCTCTCTCTCATAGTCCATATCTGTGAGCATCAATTTTTTTTTTTAATCCAGATCTGGTATCTGGTTTGAGTGTAATTTTGTGATAAATTTTAGTTAGAGTTTGAGCAATAATCTAGATCTGGTTTAATAATGATGAAATTTACTAATGTATTGTGATTTTTGTTTGATCCCAAATTTGATTTTTTGTTCTTAAATTTGATCCAAATTTGTTTGTAATTGTTTTGTTAAATGTTGAATTGATTGAGATTGTTGTATTTAAATTATTGAAAGGTTAGTTTTAAAGGTTTTTATGTTTGTCAGGAAATTTATGAGTTTGTCGGAATTTATAAAATTGTCGCCAAAAAACACATGAACTTGTTAGAATTTGCAAAATCGTCGTCGGAAAACTCAAGAGCTCGCTTAAAAATTCAATTGTTCTTCGTTGTTCTTCAATTTGATTGAATATGTGATGAAGAAGGGCATTTTGAGAATTTTAAAAAAATTGAAAGTCACATGCTTAGCAATTGATGAGAGATGTTAATTTTTCATCCAAAAATTAACGGATTTTATTAAATGTAAAGTTTATAAAGGCTAGATGTCATAGTCAATAATTTATAGGATTATATGTAATTAATCAATAGTTTATATCGGGTACGTATAATTAACCCTAAAAAAATTGTTACAAAAGATATTTAAAATTTAAAATTAACCAATAAAAAATGACACTTGTCACCTCAACGCTGATTGTGTAATATTTTGTACTAATGAATTATTTGTATTCAAAAATTTGCCAGATCAGCACGATTTAAAGGTAAATTGACGGGAGAAACGATTGGAGTTCACTTTAAAATAGCAGAGGAACTAGTACGCTTCATTTAAAAATAGATGGCCCATTCGGTCTATTCTTAATTGTACGAGACTGTATGAGTAATTAATTCTTTGAATTATTGCAATCTACGTACTTGATTACAGTTAACTAGCCCTAACTCATTTTTTATTTTTATTTTTGTACATGTGAAATTTGTTAAATAGAAGATTGGTCCAATATGTGCAAATTTGTAGTATCTGCTTCTAAAGCCCAGAAAGATCTGGATCATAATCGGAGACATAGAAATGGTTGAACCAAGAATTAGTGAATATACGCAACTATAACATGTGTCACCTCAGGAAGCATTCTTCTATCAACAAAGAATCCACAAATACTAGAAAAGCTATGACACCTCATCCACACAATTTATTTATTTTATTTATTAAAAAATATACTCTATTCAATATGCAGCAAGCATCTAAATTCCACATTTTTCTCCAACAATCAAATATGACATGAACCCAAAATTAATTTCTTAGAAGAAGTTGCACAAGATCAGAGAATCCAACAATTTTTCTCATTTTTTTTTTCTTCTGAAGGTCCAAGAGAAAATGGGAACAACAACATTATTAGGTTGCTGCAGCTTTTCTTGGAGATGCAATCAGAAGATAATAGCTAGTGATGGCCATGGAAATTGGATTTCAAGAACAAGAGCTTGTTGTTCAGATGAGAACATCTGTGATGGGGTTTTGAAGAGAAGAACAGCTCTGGTTTCTGGAGTGTCCTTAATTTCTTCAGCAGTTTTGGGATTTTCAGGAGGAGCTGGACAAGGGCTTGCTGCTGTTAAGCAAGGCCTTCTTGCTGGGAGGGTTCCTGGTCTCTCTGAGCCTGATGTACAAGGTTGTTTTATTTTTATTTTTATTTTTATATACTGTTGATTTCCATGTTATTGTATACTCTTAGTCCATAGTCTGGATTGTGGAATTTGAAGAAGAATGATAAATAAATTGATTTTGAAAAGGGTTTTAGGTTGATTTTATTTAACTACTCTCTTTGGGAAGAACAGCTAAACTAATGAGACCAAGAGTCTATGCCATAGGGTTTGAGTTAACTCCATGAGACTTGGTCAAGACATATATGAATTGAATTCGGGCGCCTACCAATTCATTTGGACGGTACAAGTGTTCAATCGTGACGTGTCTAACCCTTGTATAATTGTTTGAATCTCGGTCATTAACTTTATGTCTGAAATTGGGTCAAGGCGCCTACAAATTCATTTGGATTGGTACGAGTGTTGATTTTTGATGTATCAAACACTCATATATAGCTCTGAGTCTCATTCATTAAGTTAATGAGAGCAAGAGCTCAGACATAGGGTTTATGAGTTGACACCTGAGACGCAGTCAAGACACATACGAATTGATTTCGGGCTCCTACAAATTCATTTGGATGGTACGAGTGTTAAATCGTGACGTGTCAAACACTCGTAGGCTTGTCTGAGTCTCAGTCATTAACTTTGTGTCAGATATTGGATCAAGATGCCCTCAAATTCATTTAGATGGTTGCGGGTGTTGATTCGTGTGGTGTCAAACACTAATAGCTTGTCTAAGTCTCAGTCATTAACTTTGACTCGATGCTGGTTTTAAGAATGAGTTATTGCCCTTATCCAACCCTTACTACCCAACAAAAATTGGCCTAAACATTGTTGGAGAGTCAGAGTCGAAAAGAGGATTCTCACTTCTTTCTCTCGTTCAAAACCGAATTCAATTTGAATTTTCATTTCATTCTGAAAATCCATCTTTTTCTCGGCAAACTAGGATAAAGTTGAGCCAAAATATCCCGCTATATGATAAATTCACAAGGAAAAATAGGCAGAGACAGGTTGGATTTTGAGAGAGTGACTAGGATTAAGTTGAGCCAACTTAATCTCATTATTCAAAATTGAGTTGTTTGATTTTGAGAGAGTGACTAGGAAAAATATGGCCAGACAGGTTGGAGGACATACCGCAGACCAGATGAGAAGTCTGGAGGGCACGGTGTAGGGTGGAGTCCCATCATCCCTTACTCCTTTTCAGTGCCTCCACAATGGGAAGAGGTATTTCTTCGATATTGGAGGCTTAAGTTCTGGTATCTTACAGTCCCAATTGATGATGCTTGCACTGTTTATTTCCCCAATAGGTTCCGGTATCAATTGCAGATCTTGGTGGCACCGAGATTGACTTGAGATTTGCCAACTCTAAGCAAGGACGCTTGTTTGTCATTGTTGCTCCCGTCCTCAGATTCGCTGACAGTGAGTTTCACAAAAATCAATTTCATTTCAGATACTATTCCCACTTGATGGCAAGTCAGATGCACGATTATTGTGTTAATTTTGTGTCTTGGACAGATTTGGGAGACGACGCTAAACTTGAACTAATTGGACCTCCGGACAAAGTGATTAGCGCATTTGGACCAGAAGTGATTGGAGAGAATGTAGAAGGGAAGGTCCTAAGCATGGATGTGGCACAACATTCGGGAAGAACATACTACCAGTTTGAGTTGGAGCCGCCGCATGTGATCATAACTGCAACTGCAGCCGGGAATCGCCTCTACTTGTTTAGTGTTACTGCAAATGGTATTGATTTGTCGTTTGGTTAATATCAGTCAACTAATTATCCATTTATAATCACGGTGTTTTGCTTGCAGGTCTTCAATGGAAAAGGAACTACAAGGACTTGAAAAAGATTGCAGACTCGTTTCGTGTTGTCTAGTTGAGCCAAAGAGATTGCATTTGAAATATAGTTGAGAGTTCGGTTTCAGTTGCATGTATAATTCAATTATATTTTTAGGGAATCAGGGTTAGTTTTAATTTACGGGGTTGATATCATACCTAAATTAAATAGTAACAAGTTTTCATATCTTCATTCTTATTTGGGATAATCACCAAAAACACTCTTATAATTTACACCTTTTGCAATGAACTACGCTGAATTTTTTTTACGTAATTTCTTACTAACCTGTATTTTTTTTATTCCATTAGCAATTTTGTTCAAAAATGGACGAAATATTTGAAAGAGACGTGTTGTGCACATGACTGAAAAAAAATTAAAATAACCATTTTACCCTTCTTTTTCTTTATTGGTGAAAAACAAGTTCATCAATCTTCCCTTAAAACTTCAGACTCTCGACGAAAGAATCAAAGGTTCGCCGAAAATTTCAAAGTTTGCCTAAAATCTCACTCATATTTTGTTCAACCAACACAAATTTAACAAAAACTTAACCCAAATCCAACAAAAAAGCTAACACAAACACAACCCAAATCTAAAATTTGTTCAACCAACAAAATCTAACCCAAACAAAAAATTTGTTCAACCAACACAAACTCAACACTTTTCTAAAACAAATTTAATACAAATCCCAAAAAAAGAAAAACACAAACACAGCACAAATCCAACCCAAACCCAAAATTTGTTCAATCAACACAAATCCAACACAAATACTAACATTCGACTAACAAATCCAACACAACTTCAACACAAATCCAAAATTTGTTCAAACAACACAAATCTAACACAAACCCTAACATTTGACACAAATATGAAAGCACAGAGTATTCAATTGTTAAAATGGGCAAGACTATTTAGGTCATTTAACATGCTAACTGACGGATTGCTAACATAATTAAAAAAAAATACAAAATACTAAGAAATTACGAAAAACAGTTCTAGGTAGTTCATTGCAAAATGTGTCAATTATAAGAGTGTTTTTAGTGATTATCCCTTCTTATTTTCTTTCTCATACCTGATCGAATCAGTTTGCGCATATCTTATGATATTTTAAAGATGCATCTCACATGAGTTAAGTGCATAAACTTCTAGGTAAATACGTGCGGGATGAGAATCTTCATAGTTGTTTTTTTTTTTTTTTGGAAGTAACCATAAACTTATATTAAGTACTGAGATCCGCAATTAACAAACTCGTGACCGGAATCGGAAAATCCTCCCCAACCCATTTAATAGAACCCGTTACAAACTCAGACGATCGAGCTAAAGGTTGAGCCACGCATTTAGCTAACCTTTGACGAAATTGAACACAATAGTATCAAACAACATAGTTATCTCTAGGATATCTCTAAAGATCAAACCTGTGGCACTGCAATCCTCTCCTTTGGTCTGTAAAGCACGAACTACCTGTGGAGCATCAGATTTAATTATAACAGACATCCTTTTTCTATCAACCAACTCAAGGACTCTTTTATGGTAAGCGCCTCCACATGATCCGGATCGAAAGAGCATGGCCACCCTACTCGGCCACCTTCTCAACAAACCCCGGTCTCATTACGTACCACCCAACCCCCTCCCGAACGTCCCACCTCGTCAAAGACGGCTCCGTCCGTATTACATTTTACAAAAGAAGCTGAAGACGGCCTCCATATCACATACCCGGACAAGGATGACGGCCAGCGGCGAGCTAATTCCCATGCAGAGATCAACAGGTCCAACACCTCCTTCCAATTTGACGCCCATACACCATCATTACGCAACTTTCATATTCCCCAAAAAGAATACATCATCTGATCCAACATATCCTGATTAAAGCGCTGAGAAATTAATAAAAACTAGTCCGCCACACTACCAGCAGCATCACTAAATCCTCTAACAGAACATGAGGAATTGTTTCCTCACCAGCCTTGCAACGAGGACAAATGTGAGATACTTGAACTCTTTTTGAAACCAAGTTTGCCAATACCGGAAGAGAACCCGACACAGCCCTCCACATAAAATGCATGCTTGACCTTATTTTGTACTGGAGCCGACCATAACTTTTTCCACAATGGATCTCCTCCTGCAGTGCCGCTTGGACGAGTTAAAGAACCAGCAGGCGCTACGGACATAATACACACCCTTCGTACGTCTCAGCTTCCCATGCCCACGAATCACGGCTAACTCGTCTGCTAATTGGGATTTTGATGATCTCTTTCCACACAATCGGTTCAAACAAATTATTCAGCTTATGGATGTTTCCGGCCTCGGGATCGTTTTAAAATTTGGAAGAGACAGGGACCCAAGGATCGACACAGGCTCACCCTACGATAGCAATGACGTAGCATAAGGCTTTGAGCTGATCTCATGCTCCGCCATATGAAGCTAGGACATGAACCAAATGGGTGCCTCAAAAGCTGACGAGTATGGAAAATATTGGGCCTTAAATACTTGCGCAAACAGCGAACTTGGAACCATAATTGCTTGCCGATCGAGGAGCTGTGAAAACCGAAACCCCCTATTAATTTGCTTGAGCACATGCCTGGCCAACTTTGCCAATGAATTCAATATTGATTAATAATCAGTTCCAATTTCGAGCAAGATGACTTGGGCAGTAAGTATACACTCATTGTGTATGTAGGAATCGACTGAGCGACCACTTTTAGTATAACTTCTTTACCCACCTCCGAGGGAATCCGCGTAGTTTAATATATCTGATGTATATATGTGTTTAGTGCAAATAAAATTATTGAGTTAATTGTTTGCAAATAGAATTAATTAAATGAGCCAAAATTATATTCTCAACAAAAAATTAGACAAAATTAAAAATTGAATCAATAAGAACGCGACACTCGTCAATTACAATTTTAAATTAATTTCATATGTGTTGATGACATGACATTTAAAATTAATTTTAAATTGTAAATGACATTTGTCACTTTCTTATTAGTCCAATTTTTAATTTTGCCTAATTTAATTAATTTTCGACCAATAAAAATGCGACATGTGTCATTTACTATTTAAAATTAATTCTAAATGACACGTCAGTGACACATATGAAATTAATAATTAATTATTATTAAATTAAATGACATGATAGCGACTATAACAGTTCCGTTAACTAAACCTAATGGATGTGTCCACGTAACCAAATAGTATGAAGTTTGGGTACTGCTGGAGCTCAAATATTTTTGTGGGGACCTATAGAATGAGTTTTTCATAGATTGGGGGTCTGTTGAGTATTTATACCTATACTATATTCAGATAAGGGTTCAATTATTGTTTCATAAAAAAGATAAGCGTTCAATTATATATATCTTTCTTAATTTTTGATGCCTCGACTTTTGCATTTAACTATTAGATACCCTAAATTATGTCAAATATTTTTTTTGTTACATTTTCCGTTCGTTAGGTGAGAAAAAGACTAAAATACCCTAATAACTCAAAATTAAACTCCAGCCAAACATGCCCTAAGTTGGTTTGAATTAAGAAAAAAAAAACTAACTAAATCTAAGTCTCTTTCAAATCTCTAGCCACTCTTCATCCCAGCGATGGCCGGTATCCTCCGGCTTCGTCGCCTCCATGCAGCAACTTCTTCCCACCGAAGCAACTTGACGGCGAGCTTGAACGAAGGGCGAATCTGTTACATCTTCGGCGGCCACGAGCTTTGGCGATAGGGCCACCACAGATGGCCATGGCCAGATCTGCAAAGCAATGGCCGGATCTGCACAATGTTTTTGCATGTCATTGATGTGCAAGCTTCAAACCCATAACCAACAAATGTTCAAACTATAAACCCAAAACTCAGAAATTAAAATACGAAATTTGTTGTTGAGTTTTTGTTGCTGTTAATTGATGTTGTGAAATTTGATTTTGGTTGATTTTGGAACTTGGAGAGGAACTTCAAGAACCAGAAGTAACATTGTTGGGACTTGAGAGATTGAATTGAAATTAATTAAACACACAACAAGGATAGAAAACAAGAACAAGAAATCTGAAAATGAAATGAAATTTCTTAAAATTTGAAGTTTCCTGTGTAAGTTTTTGATGTTTCCGGCGATTGTTAGATGATTATGATGAAACTTCAAATTTCTCAGCAAGTTTATGATGATTCTGACGAGTTTATGATGTTTTCGACAAATATTTGATAAATCTGGCGAGGGTATTAAATAAGGGTAGAGAGAAGTGTATTTTTGGAATTTTAAAAAATATGTGGTCATGTGACGGGAGCATGACTGAATTATTGGCAAATTTTGTCTAAGTTAATTAACGAAAAGATGTTTGAAATAGTTCATGGCATCCAATAATTAAATGTAAAAGTTGAAGGTATCTAAACGTGGGAAAGCATGAGCCAGAGTGGAGGTGCCAACCCACAAATCCAGCAAAACCGAGTGACCATACCATCACCAAGCACCCAACGCATCGACCCAGACCGATCAAATCTGTAAACATGGGCAAGAACCGCAAATCCAGAAGTTGACAAAGAACCGGAGATGGATGTCTCAGACACACTTCCTCAAGAGACCATGTTGCAATATCTCAGTTATACTTTCCGCAAAGAACCCGCTTCCAAAGCGAGTTGATTGAGATGCAAACTGCCACCACCATTTAGCCATCAAGCTAACATTATAGGGATAAAGGTGTTTTTAGTACCCAGACTTTGGTCGAATACTCAATTTAGTACTCAAACTTTTATTATACCCAATTAAGTACCCACACTTCTATTTCATACCCAATGTAGTACCTACCGTCCAATTCCGTCAATTTCAGCGTTAGTTGCTGACGTGGCATGCTGACATGTACAAAATTGTCGACGTGGCATCCATGTCGATATTATTGAAATTTTAATTTTAAAAAATTAAAAAAAAAAACAAAAAAAATTTAAGAAAACAACAAACTAAATTAGAAAAACTAAAAAACAAAATTAAGAAAACAAAATTAAAAAATTAAAAAATTAACAAAAAACAAAACAAAAAACAAAACAAAAGAAGCAACCCACCCTTCGTCTTCTACAATCTGATCTTCTACGATCAGATCAGATCCGCCGAGGCCGACGGCGTCGTCTTCATGGTCGACCTCGTTTTCACGAATATGTGCTTCCGGTCTACGTCGTCTTCACGAAGATCTGCTTCTGGTCTCGTCTGGTCCGTGGCCGACCGCCGTCTGGTCTCCGGTCGACGCAGCGACCGATTTGCTTCCGGCGACTTCCAGATGAGCCAGCGACTTCCGGCGACCGAAACGGAGAGAGACTTTCGGCGACCGAAACGGCGACTTCCATTTTCACCAGAATTTGTGCAAATCTCTTACTTGGTGTTCATGGTTTGTTCATGATGAGAAAATGTTCTTCAATGGTGAAGAATGAGCCCTTTTTGTTTTGATTTTTATTTCTGTTTTTTTTTTTTAAATTCCAACTAAACAAAAAAATTACACCTCAACAATCAAGTGTACACTTCATCGCTCACGTCATCATCCACGTAAGCGCATTTTTCCAGTGATGCAGAGAAAAATGTCCACGTCAGCTCCACTTAAAGGTCAAATTGACGGAAGGTAACGGCAGACATCACATTGAGTATGAAATAATAGTAAAGGTACTACACTGAGTATGAAATAGAAGTGTGAGTACTTAATTGGGCACAATAAAAGTTTGGGTACTAAATTGGATATTCGGCCAAAGTCTGGGTACTAAAAAAACTTTATCCCAACATTATATGATTGTTGGATGATCGAGAAGAGAACCATAAAGCTCGGCAACTTCAATCGGACTAAACAATTGTATTTCTTTAGGCTATAGCTAAAGTTATGATATGACCTCACACATACGGCCGGCAATCGTCAAAGTCGAGTTCTCTTTCTTATAAGCAAACAATTCTTTATTTTTTTAAATCCAAAGTGGGAGATTAAAAGAACAAATAGTTAACCAAAAGCGAAGCAAGGGTTTGAACACCAAGAATCAAAATCGAAAGATATAGATGACAGGTCAAACAAACAAGGTAATCGAAAAATAATCTCTTCCAGACGGACTTGTTTGTTACTGAAGACCAATGAATTTCGAGAGACCCAAATGAACCACAACATTATTAGGCACAAAGTCGACCAACTCTTCCGTACATGTCGGGCGCAATCAAGAGATCGATGTGATCCCGTACTACTTCACGCCCATTCATTTCAATTTCAGTTCAAAAAAAGAAGAGAAAATGAAACGAATGAGTTTAACAGTGCTTATTTTGTAGCCTAGTACCAATCAAACTTCAATTGGACACGTTTCGGCCATAGATGGTTAATGGTCCAAAACCTCACTGAGATGAAGCAATTGTACTCAAACAACTCCAGATAAACACCTTTACTTGTCCATCTTCGTTTTGAGTAGATAGCAAAATGTGTGGTTTTCCTTCAACTTATTGTTAGTGCAAAAATGAGATTCAACCGAAAGAAGCGTTTTGACGAAAAGCATGGCTGTACTTGTTCACGTTAATCTAATTCCAACCAAACACTACTTCATGCAATAGTTGATGGATACTTGAATTGACAACCCATTTAAGCCCTCTTTGTCACTCTCACAATCATTCCAGGGACCATTTTACTTTACCTGACAAATTGCAACAAAACCCACCGTTGAAGGTGGTGGTGGCCGGCGCCGGATCATTCTCTCTTGGAATTCGGAAAAACACATAACATGTCACAAGACATGATTATTTGAAATGAAACCTAGGTAGCTAGCTACATTAGTTGTCTTTTTCTTAAAGTTTTGTGCTTGTGATTTGTAACATAACACGAGAGACAAAGATTGTCATAGAGCTAGCTTGCTAGTTAGCCACCCAGCTGCTGCTTCTGTGGCCACATTTGGTGTTCAAATCCATCATGTGGCAAAGCAAAAATACAAGTTCCAAGACATCACTAATTAACTAGGTACGTACAGCAACAATAACTAGAACAAGAAGAAACAATATCGCAAAACCTAATTAGCTATAGCTAAACCAGTGCATCTTTTGAGGTGGGTAGTTGTTGTTTCTCTTTGCTGGACAAACCCATCTCCAAGGACCCATCAGGAGCACTTGGTTTCTTGGCATCACCTTCAGTTTCTCCACCTTTGTTGTTTCTGTAAATGAAGTACAAGATCAGCTGCACTGCTCCTAAACCTGTCCCAAAACCATTAGGCACCTGCATTTGCAATTACCCATGTCATAATATTGTACACAATTCACTTAAAGGCTAGGATATATATTAGCACATATACATGTTGAAGTAGTTGATGATGTTACTTACAGCTACAAATGGGTCACGACCAAGCAGGCCATAAACAAACCAGGATGTGCCACACAGAAACACAAATAGGGATAGAAAGAATGGCATGAACTCCACGCTCTTTGTTTTGATCACCGTTCTCTGCACGAGCACGCACAAATATTTATACGTCCTTTTATTATTTTGCTCTATGTTGCATATATAGATACTGGTATGAAATATATATAGGATACGACACAAATGCAATGAACAAACAATTTTTATTAATCCATGTTCGTCATTGCAATCAATTAATTCATGAAGAAAACAAGGATACAAACATTGCAAGTTGTACGATTACGTATTAGACACGAATACATTGAGAAGACGAGTGTGTATTTTGCTGCCTAACTAAAACCAATCTTATCATGTAACTAAAAGAACAGAGCATGTAAGTAGGAAACAAATCCAATTATCGAATCAGGCAAATCCTATAACCAAAATAATAAGAAGAGAACCATAACACTCACCAACTTCAACTGTCAATGGACTACACTTGACTTGATATCCTAACTAGAGGATAATTATCATATAATTCGATGGAGACAAGGGTAAAATGGTAATTTAAAGGAGACCCAGTGCATTGGAATTGTATATGTATAGGCTATAGCTATGGTGAATAGTGATATGACCTCACACATACGGCAATCTGCGAAACCGAGTAATGACAATGATCAGAGATCGATGTGGTCCCGTACGTCCACCACCCACTGATTTCGATTTCGATTTCGATTTCGATTTCGGTTTCAGAAAATGAAATGAAGAGTTTAACAACAATTATATTAGTACTGGTCTTACCATGATGGAGAGAGGGGAAGCGTACATGATGATGGAGAAAATGGTGGCGGCGAAGCCACAGAAGAGCTTGCGGGCGTTACCATGGAGGCCGAGCAGGGAGATGAGGACGACGCCGGAGAAGATGGCGATCACCAGCGACAGCAGCCCCACGATCTTCCCCTTCTCCTTCTTCGGAGCGAAGACGATGAAGATCAGCACGTACACCGACTCGATCGCCGCGCCGGTGCCGTTGATGGTCGACACAAGAATGTTGTGAGGAGACACAAAAGGCAAGCCGTACCTGTGCAGCAGTAGACCGTTATTATTGACACTTTTACCCTCCTCATGGTCTCTGTCTGAACAAACAGGGCAAGGGTAGAAGAGTGAATCAGAAAAAATTACCAAGCGGAGAGGAGACAGTTGAGCAAGGTCATCACATATGGAATGCCAGAGAATTGCTCAGTCGATCTGCTAATTATGATCCTCTTAAACGTGATCCTGAACCAAACACAAAACACAAAACCAAAACCAAAATCAAAATCATGCTATACTTTGCTCCAACATTTGCAGAAAACCAGAAATTAACTTCAACATACACTGGAGCCAGGAAGAGGAACAAGGCGGTAGCATTTCCTGCAACCAATACAGAACGATCGAGTTCAGCGAAAACACAAAAAATCAACCAGAAGATGAAGAAGAAGAAAATGGTGAAATTACAAACCGAAAATCCCGAACAAAAAATGAGCAAGATTATCCATCGTTTTCGAGAGCGATCGAGCACTTTGTATGGCTTCTTCTGCGAACCTTATCTACAAATTTTTGGGGAAAGGGGGAAATCAAAATCTGCAGAAGATCGACGAAAGCTCCTAACAACACCAAGTTGGTAATGGGATCATGAGAAAAGCAAAGCACAGAGCATGATGTTTATATAGGAACTGAAAAAAAACAAAAAACAAGTAAATAATGAAAAGTTAGACAGAGAGAAGAAAAAAAACTAACCGCACACACGATATTTTGCAGTAAAAATACCTCCTCTCCTTATTATCCGTATCCTCACTCTCTCTCTATAACTGTGTCACTCACTCTCTTTACAAAACTGCAACCACTGAAACTATATATATCAGCAATGTTCCTCTCAAATTTTCAAATCTCTTCAGGTTTTAAATTGTTTTTCATAAAATAGGGGAAATGATCTGAATATATATTTTTCTGTGAGTATTTAAAAGACAAAATTGCCTTAATTATTTAAGTAAGATCTCTCCAATTCCTGTTTGTGTATGTAGATTACATTCTGTAACACCAAACTACACTATGTAAAGAACATCCTTATGAGAGGAAAAAGTTCAATAATAACATAGAAATATATAAAATTGGTATAAAAAAGGAAAAGAAGAAAACAATTCCATCTATATATCTTGTGCATGTATTTTCCACATGTTTAGTTTTGACATTAATGTTATAAATTACAGGGTTAATTAACAGAAGGACCTCCTGTGCTTTACATTTTTTGTAATGGGCACCCTTATCATTTTTTTTAAACTGTAGGAGCCCTTAATATATGCATCGCCCTATTTGTTTACTTTTCCATCCGTTTAAGTCATTAAATAACTATTATAGCCTCATCTTCAAGCTTCAAATCTGGAAAATTTCTTCATTTTCTCAAATTTGATATCTTCTCTCTATTTTTCTCTAATCACTACAAGAAATTGCTCTATTTCCGACGGGACGGAAATGCTTTATTCCGTCGGAAATAGAAAAGATTTTTTTTAAATATTATTTTATTAATTTACGACGGAACATTCCGTCGTAAAAAAAAAAATTTAAAGAAGAAAATGAGATCTATTTCTCTCTTTCTTTCCTTATTAGTTTTCCCACCTCTTTCTCTCTAAACTCTCTCCCTCTCCTCTCTTCTACTCTCTTCTCTCCTCCTTCGTCC
>JAYMTA010003672.1:0-13827 GCA_036897625.1 Pelargonium cotyledonis | reverse complement strand
CGTCGGCGCCGGAGAGGTAGGCGGGGGCGTCGGTGCAGGTGTCGATTATTGAGAGCGACGCGTTGGTGGAGATGCAGTGTCCGTACAGGGAAGGGTTGTTGCTGGATGTGATGGTGATTCTCCGGGAGCTACGTGTCGAGATCACGACCGTTCAGTCGTCGATGAATAATGGGGTGTTTCAAGCGGAGTTGAGAGCCAAGGTAAATAATTAGATTAATGTTGGCCGTTAAATATGTAACAGTGAATTTGATTTATTATTATTTTTTCGCTAACGAAAATGATGATGATCAGGTGAAAGAGAACGGTAATGGGAAGAGAGCGAGCATTGTGGAGGTGAAGAGGGCGATGTACCAGATAATTCCCCAAGCACTTGTAGAGTAGCAAAGCAATAGATAGATTGAGTTTGGGTCATTTTGTATGAAAATAAGAACTGACAACTATATAAGATAATTACAACTAGAGTTTGTAAAATAGCTAATGAAGGTAGTTGATTAGCACTTGTAATTTAATTTGTTTTTTGGCCATGGGATCTTAATTAATAATGAACCCAACCAAGAATTGTAATCTAACCAGAGAAATGTCAAAACACTCTTCTATATTTTCTTCTTTAAATTATGTCTGTTATTTCTCGAATCTTATTAAGCCTCTATAATCGATTTCTTCTATAAACATGCACAAATGACTACGAAAATAAAATCTATTTAAACATGACAAGAGATTAACAACGTTTGTGTATTTGAATTGTAGAAGCGTTGTCTCGGAAACATAAATGCCCCTAATTGTGTAACTCACCGATTGAGCCATTTTCTAAAATAAATATTGTTAGATTCCTTAGGAAGACTCTAGAGATCAATAGAAAAAACACTATTGTCAAACAATACCAGTGGCAATCCAATATAATTTACAAGGGTCAAAATTGCTTCCAATATGAACTTTTGTACAAAATTTGACATAAAAAATGGACAAGTTTCTCATGTGATTACAAGTATTTTTGTGAAGGTAGTGTTTTGAGCTATAGTTGAAATGAAAGGAAGAGAAAATCCTCAAAACATGTCATTGAAATTGGCATCACCCATCTTCTCCAAGTCTTCTTGGGACAACAAGGTTTTGCTCCTTCCACTGCCACCGGTCTTATCATATGGTTGAGCCATTTTCCGCAGGAACTGATGGCAAAACACAGAAAACAATCCATCAATTGTAAGAAAAACTTGCATGTAAGTTAATCGAAAGAAATGGTACGCTAAACTAATCTACTCCGAGCTCAAACAACTTAGTAATGTAGGGACACACCTCTTTTGCTACATGAAGAGCCATATCGGTGCTCAAATTCAGGTGTGCATCGCGTAAGTGGGACAAGATCCACCCAGGCAATTTGGATCGCTTGTCATGGCGGCTATACCTGCACAAAAGTATGATAACAATGACATTATGAAGGTATTGAGTGCATCAAAGAAATTAAACGATGGAATGAATGAGATATGGGAATTTCCCTCAGATACAAATGATGAATCTATAAATTTAGCAGTTAATACGACAATTCAGTTCAGAATTTCTCTACATGAGTAGTAAATGGAGGGGGTAACATTTAATGCAACGGAGAGTTCCCAGCACGAATAAGAAAATACTTGGAAAGAATAAATAGATAGGAAGGGAATTGCGATCATACCTTTTGTCTGCAAAGATCATCATACCATAATCAGCCTTTGATCTAATCACTCGGCCCACACATTGTGCAGCTTGTCTCTGTTTCAGTACAATCTCATTGAAGTTCAAAATCTATGTGAAAGACATTAACTTTGGTACGGGAAACCAAAAAATTAATACATGTTTCTTCTTTAAATGGGACATGGTTAGTTGAATCATACCAAGGCATCAAAAGTAAGAAAATCGCCTTCCTTAATCTGGAATGTATCTCGCAAATACTCCAAGCGTGCAAGCAATATTCTACATCACGAATTAAAAATATAAATAACAAAAAACTTCATATAACATTTGTTTTTATGTGTGGTGGGGTTGCAACGAAAAAGAATAGAAATGAAACTTACTTGCTTAGGGTGTACTGGAAGGGAACACCAAACATGATTACTAGTCTGCCATAATGTCGATCAAAATCAATCCCTTCCGCAACTTTTCCCCTACATCAGTGAAAAACAGACTAATACCATCACATCATAAAATCATTATACGTGCACTGGACATCTGACATAATAACAACCTAATGGTGGAAGAATAAACCATGTAAACTTTTGAAAGTTTTGGCACAATTTAAGACCAAAGAACATTTTGCACTGTCTCAATATTTATCTTGGTAACTTGAAACTTGAAAGTACTACATGAAACCACTACACCATTAGCTATGAAGCCCAAAAATACATCAAATTATTAACAATACACCATTAGCTATGAAGCCCAGAGATACATCAAGCTATTAACACACTTCAAGATACCTTATTCCGGTAACAATTTAAAGTAAGTGGCAATTGCTGCATCATCACATGTCAATGCATTTATCCAAGAACTTTCCATTCTGTGTTGTGAACAATGTACATTCTATTCTCTAGGAAATATGAGCTTATTAAGATCATTGAGTAACAAAAGTTCCACATGACAACTTTTTAACAAGAGCTACTTTAGTTAACCTTACGGTTCGGCTTCATACAGTTATAGTACCTTGCTACAGAAAAAAAGACAGCACCCCTTCCACAATCGCAGGCCCTGCGATAATTGTCAAGGGCCAATGTAGTTTCTACTACATCCTGTGTCTCAATGAAGACTAGCTTATGCTGCATTATATCCTGTGCCAACAAGAAGAGTACTAAACATCTATCCAGTAATAATTCCCTAACAGAAAAGAGAATATCACTTGTACAATTACAATTACAACTAATAGAAAAGATACCGGAGAATGTAATCACCTTTAGAAGTCCACTGTCATTCCAAGTATTCACTATTCCATCCATATAAGAGTAACTAACGAAAAAACATACAATTCCATCTGGAACAACTGTAGCCATCTCCAACAAGAGTTTCCCGTAATTCCTCACTACAGCAGGATCACTTCTCATATCAAATTTGGTACTTACTGGAAGCTGGTCACTGAAGCAATAAACCAAAAGGTAGTTAATAAATAATAACAGATTAAAGCACACAAATAATTTCCCGGAGGTAATTCTAACAACCTAATAATTGGTAACGAATACTGCAAGTGTGCACCAGTAGAGCTTATGATTAATTTAATTTTAAACTTTAGTTAAACATGTTACCTTCCACGAGAAAGAACCATAGGACATATGCAATCTCGGGTCAAGGACATCTTGAAGCTTCGACTGATGACTGGATGGAAGTTAAGAAGACGAGGATACAGATCAATTGGGCTTAGCGTTCCAGATGTAATCACAACAGACTGGAACCGGTCAAACACTGGCTTTATGGCAAGAGAAGCATCATGACAGCTAAGCTGGAAAATTAAAAAAATGAGGTAAGAATATGAATCAGGTGTAAATAATGAAGCTAAGTCAGGAGAGATTTAATATTGATAAACCTCAAGAAACAATAATCAACCAACCTGCAAAACAGGATCAGGAATATGAGGCATTCTCTCATCAAAAGGTTCAATAATGATTGAAAATCCACGACCGTATGTCCCCACCAGTGTTGCCAAGTCACATATCGTCTGGATGTGTAAGAACTCATCCGTATCGGTAATTTCTAATGTCATCATCAGTGAGTGTAAACGATCATAGCAAAACTTCAAAGATTTCTGCTCAATTCCAGCATGGTTAACTATATGTGCAACAAAGGAAACAGGGTTTTCTTTAACAACATTCTCCGCCTCTAATCGCCATTCTAGATACTGAACCAATCTTCGTAAAAGACTCAAAAAATGATCAGCTCGACGAATATTTCCTGGCACGGCCTCCTTCAGGATATCATCAGGCAAGGCAGGATTGGAAAGCCAAGTGTCGCCAACTGAATGTTACGTGTCGTGAGAATAATGCCTACCAAATAGTAATTCATTTTTTGATATCAAAACTAAGTTTTTGTGTGCAGTCTACATACCAGGTAGGTTTCCTCTTAGTGCCAAACCCTCAACGAGTCGGTTATACTCTGAGCGCAACCTCTCCTCATCAGTGGCTTTCAACCTTCCTACCATGTCAAAACATTTTTAGTGTTGACAAATGTTTTTACCGAAGATGGAGGAACTAGTAAGAAACACCAACAGTAATAATGAACCTAGAAGACAAACACACACACACACACACACCTTTGAATCTCCTGTTTCATCTTGTTTAGATTCCTCGTGGCCCCTTCCAATGTCTGCCTCCTCACGCTAACACTAAGTGCTTCAATACACACATTGTCGATGTTGTGTGCCTCATCAAACACCACAACAGACTCCTTCTGCATTTCCTTCGAGATAATGCCGGCCACCTTCGGATCAAGCAAGTATTGATAACTATAGACTACCACATTCGCAAACTGCACCATATGTCTCGCTAAGAAGTAGGGACACCACCCCCTCTCCTTACCAAATACCTTCAAGTCCTGTCCCCATTGTAACCAAACTCACATGATAAATTTCAACGGAAATTAACAACGTAGGTTAAGAAAATCCCAAATTTCATTAACAAAACCCTAATTTGATTCAATTCAATGGACAATTAACAAAATCCAGTACCTGTAAAGTGTAAACTCCAGGCGGCAGGACAGCGTCCGCCCCGGCCCTCTCATATTTCTCGAAGAAATCACAAGAAGGCACATTGGGGTTCTCGGCCGCCGCTGCCCGAACCCAACTGGCGGTCAATTTCCGGCAAGCGGCATCGACGGAGTCGCGATTCTCGGCGGCCAAAACAGTAGAGTTGACGCAGAGATTCTTGCGGGAGGAGAGGCCTATGGCGAGGATCCTGGCGGCGGGGCCGAGATGCTGGAGCTGGTAGTTGTGCAGCGATTTGAGCTCGGCGAGGGTTTTCTCCATCTCGTGGACGGTGCGAGTGCAGTAGATGAGCTTGAGAGGATTGGAGGGCTTGGAGAGGGGGTAGCTGGTGATGAGGGAGAGGAGGGCGATGGTTTTTCCGGTGCCGGTGGGCATTTCCAGGAGACAATGGCCCTTAGCGTCGAGAGCTCGCTTGAGCTCCAACATGTACGAGTATTGCTCTGGGTATATGTTGTCATATGGAAAATACACTGTCACGTCCTCGATTTGGAACTTCATCGTTCTGTTTCTTCTTCTTCTTCACTCTCGCAGTGAAGTGTACAGAGATCGCAGAGTCGAGTGCGAGAGCTCTGTGGAGTTTTTTTTTTGCGGAAATGGAGTCACGGAACAGAACCGAGAGAGGGACAGAAACTAAGGTTTTTAGGGGTTAGGGCTTTGACTTCTGGATCTATACACAACTTGTTCCAAGTTAGCGATTTGAGTCCGAACTTTTATGTATTTGAAGCTATAGTGACAAATTTGACCCGATTTTGTAGATACTCGAAATTCGATTTAATCAACTTTTGGAAGTGACACGTGACTTTTCACTTATTCTTCATGAAACTTGTTAATCTTGTGCTCTCATAAAAACGTAGGTACTGCTTTGAAATGGTATAAGCACACACCCATTCATTAAATATATGTTTATCTTTGAGTATACAAATGAATGTTAAATGTATCATTATGGGTTCCCTTTTGTGTACCACATTGGTTACTCCATATAAAAAAAAATGGACACCAATTTGTGTTTTAGTACACATTGTATTTTAGGAACCACTTTGAGTTCTTACCAAAATTTTGTAAATCATAATCTTCTTCGGTTTATTTCGACATAAAACTTGTGGACACGTTAAAAAACTCACGAGTTTGCCAGAAAAGAAGATGAACTCGTTGGAAAGCGGTTGAGTTCCCCGGAAAAATTCTAATTTTTATCCAATTAAATGAGTTTGGTGAGTTAAACGGGTTCCACACAATCTGATTATCAAACATGATAGATTAGTCAACACGAACTCATTTTAATCTCGATCAATTTAAAATTCATCAAATTCATTTTAGAAAAATTAAGCAATAAAAGTTGTTTATCATATGTTTATAAAACATTTAAAAAAGTCATATCTTACAAATACAATCTCGTGTATACAATTTATATTATACATATACTTCAAACATTCAACATTCATTCAATCTTTTATTTTAAAAGTTTTGACGGTATTTGTAATAGAAACGGTATACAATTTATTATAAGTTGACTAATGTTCTAAAATTAAATTTCACTTGCCCTTGTATCTTCAATTACTTCTTCCAAATACATGATCACACTTTTCGCTTTGTCATCTTTACATGGATGCTCAGTAGTAAATTCATCAACACTTTTAACTTAAATCTTTTCCTATTTTATCCATCCTCTTATCAAATACACGATTGTACATAGTGTGATCTGCTATTGTTTTCTTCATGAGCATTTAAAGCACATTAGTACACAGACAAATACTCACAAACTCATAATTCTAAAAGAAGAAATGTTCTTAATAACACTATTTCGAGCAAGAAATGACAAGAATATTCTTACTAACACTCTTTGAGCACACCACCAATAGTAGAACTATTTGGGCTGCATATAGCAGAATAATGAAAACATGTTCAACTAATCAACTTCCAACAAATATGCATAAGTTTTGTAAATTAGTCGGTCAGGGAAATAGCCTCCCTTGCAAAGAAGAGGGTTAGAATCTACACGAAATGGCTCTTCCGACTCTACAATGATGAGATTCTCGTGCACAAAACTACTTTTTTCATTCTCATTTTTTTTATCGACAATCAGTACTTTGGTATTCAAGTAAAAATTATAAGATACAAATTACAAAAAGAGATTTCAGACCTAAAAGAGAAAAACAGTGAAGAGTTCCAAAAAAGACTACAAAAATGAAAACTCTAAACAATCCATACAAACTAAAGTAATGATCATGCTTGGAGAGAGTGAAATGATATCGTATGAATCAGTGCTATATGTACAAAATTCTAAATTGGTCCTTAAAGCTCGAACATGTTCATTCAGACTAATAGTATATACAAACACTAGAAATCACAGGGGATCCGTGGCGCAATGGTAGCGCGTCTGACTCCAGATCAGAAGGTTGCGTGTTCGATTCACGTCGGGGTCAATTCCCCTAATCTCCCTCTTTTTCTGTTTTTTTGGGTTTTTTTTTTGTGTGCAGAATTTGACAAATTACTGAACAGCAGAGCTAATAAGTTTTATTAATTCAAATTACAATACATGATCATCATCAGCTAGCAGGTTTAAGTAACTTGCAGAACATAATTAACAAGAGCATGTTATGCTTTTTATAGACATTCTCTTTTGTATTTATATAACAAAACCCCATTGATGAGTCCATATGTATAAAATTCCCAGTAATTAAGAGCTCAACATTGCAGATTAATAAGTCCATTCCTTCGGAAGAAAAATATCTGCAGACGAGCTCGAATTCGATGAAATCACACAGCAATGAACACTAGTCTTGTTCTCAGTTTTATTGCGCTTCACTGAATTCATGTCTCCAAATTCTGGGTTCATGTTCTTGTAATTTTCTGCACATCAATAATCAAACATATTAAAAACTTGCTACAACAGTAATTAAAGAAATGGCAATTAATGTGTAAATATAGTAATTAAAATACCTCTATTGGGTGAGATTTGCAAGCCTAATGCATGCACATTGAGGTTGAGAGCTTGAACAACTCTTGCTGGGAGTAGAACAGGAGAGCAAGCTGCACCGTATGTAAAGATTAAGGATGAGTTAGTACGTGTACTCGAGAGTTGTAACCAATACTTTATATGATAATATCGGCATTTTATATTCTAATCATCTCAAAATAAGTGTTGCATCTATCTTGTACTTACTAATTATACACACAAATATTTTTCTTTGGAGAAAACAATTTGCTATTTTGAGGTGGATAAAATAAATAATTACCGGGTTTCTTGCTCCGAGGAAGGAAGACTCCGGTTCCACCGGATTTTTGGCCGGACTCGAGAAATATAGCTTGCATCCCAGCTCCTCCGGCAGCCCAAGTTGGAGATCTTGGTCTTTGATGTTGTCTTGTGTTATGCTGAATAAAACAATTTTTCATAGAGATGTTAAAAAGAGTGATTATATAAAATAGTAATTAATATGAATAATACAAAAACAACATGTCTTAGCTCTAGTTTTAAAACCTAGAATCTAATTAGGATGTCCTATTCCCTAACCCTAAGCAAGCATTGAATTTCTCTCTACAAGATTCAGTGTTTGACTTACATGATTCTTCCATTGACTTTCTATTTTAAAGATTATTCCATTGACATTATGTTTCAGGTTTCACTTTTTCAGACATACCATATATGGAAATTAATGGGCTCAATTTTTCTTTTTTCTTTCTATAAAAAAAAAATCAAACTAACATATATGATTTTTTTTATTTATTGAGTGAGACTCAATCACTAAAACATTTGTGTCTCCAGTATTAATTGATTATTTTCATAGTCCATCACAAACAATACATGAAATTTTGTAGAATGAATATTTAAGAAAAAATATATATTAAAAATTACTCCAATAATAATTATTGACTCATGAGCTCAAATACTGTAAAAATTACATGTACCCCGTGGAATGCCAAAAAAAAAAAAAAGAAAACATAAATCATTTGGTAGTAATTGACTTTTTTCATGACAAAGTGAAAAAAATAGAATGAAAAATCACAAAAAGAAAGATATATAAAAAATCAATTACTCCAATAAAAGCTATAAACTGAGACTCAATCACTCTAAAAAGTTATTTTTTATGTATTGCGGCGGATCATAAACTATTTATGAGCAATTATGTTTCTTCATGATCGGTTGCATTGCATCAGATAGATGAATATTTTAAATAAAACAAATGCTACATATATATACCAATTATTGGTTAAGCCTCAAACTTTGAATAAAAAAACTATGTATCTGATAGCTCGTGACGAAACATTATCCCGTCCCACTTCCTCGTATACATGTATTTGACTGCTCTCTTGTGTATTTGGCTGAGATTCTTGATACTTCAATAAGAATCATTGGCATGATACTCAAACTCTCTTAGGGAAAAAAAAAAAAAAAAAAAAAACTATGTCTCCGTTGGTTCGTGACGGGACATAAATCACTTGGAGTAACCGAGTTCTTTCATGATCCCGTCGCACTTCCTCGGATACATGTATTTAACTGCTCTCTTTGTGCTTGTCTAAGTTGAGTATAGATAAAAGTTGAGTGATGGTTACCGGCAAAAGCTGTTCCGCGGACGTCCTGAGCCGGTGAAGCTGGCGCTCGTATTGCTGCTTCTTCTTCATCAGATTCTCCTGAAATCAAACAAAAATATATAAATAAAAAGAAAACAGTATATAAGTTGGAATAATTAGCAGTAGAGAAATGAGACCTTAGGATCAAAAGCATCGTCGAGAACATCAGACAGCAACCAAGACGACAAGCCTTCCTCGTACTCCAAATCTCCATTTTCGGCCATTGTTGCTGAGCTCTAAGTTTCAGAGAAGAAGAAGCAGAGAGAGTTATGAGCTCCAACTTCTGACCTGCAACTCAGCTAAATAGTTACGAGCTAGACGAAGGATATTTAAAAATAAACCTACGACTATGGTCCTCACACGACCACGAGTCTCCACGGTGCGTGTTGATGACGCATGGTTTAAACGGCGTCGTACGGTTAAACAGATGGGATGGAACTAAATGCAATTTATTGACCTCTAATTGAGTGATTGAATTTTGTAATTCCTGTCGCTCTATTTAATGTCAGTTTTTTTAGACTATGTTTTAAATTTTCTTCAATTATGCGATTATTTTATTATTTCAAAATTCAAAATAATTCAAATTGACTTTCATTGTAGGTGAATTTAAGTAGAGTGAGATTTTTTTTGGTAGAGTAATAGGTGTAAATAAGATAGATAGTGAGAGGACATATGAAAATACAAATAAATTAAGTTTATAAATTCGAAATTTAGTTTAATTGTCAACGATAAGTTGATATATAGCTTATTAGTGAATGTATAAGTTATTGCTCAACCTGATGACGTATTAGATCGCTACATTTTTTTAACTATACAATTAAGGAGACAATTATAATAGTTTGTACGGTAAAAAAAAAAGAAAAGAAAGCGGACTAATTAAAAAAAATGAGATTGACTTTATGCCAATGATCCATGTTACGGTAGTCAACTATTTTGGCAAAATACGTTGTCGTCTTCATCATGCCAATAAAAATGGCATTCCTTTGTGTATCATCCAACTTTGATAAAAGCCAATAAATTAATTATTTAACTTTTATATAATTTATATGTTAATTTTGGTTATTTTAATAATCTTACCAAAATTAATACTTGTAGGTGAGTTGGGTTTGGATTTGGTAAACCTCTATTTCTATTTTAGCTACTCTGCTCCACGACGACCCATTATTTATTTATATTTTTACAAATTTGAAATAATTATTTTTATAAGAAAAATAATAGTTAATTACGTGGTTATTTTGGTGAGCAGTAAGTAACAACCAAAAAGCATCTTCAGTTTAAGGACAGTTGTGCGGCGGCTGGTGGTGCTTAAGCTTAACCACCACACCAACACCTTGACAAAAACAACTCATCCTATGAACTTTACGGTTCAGGTTTAGGTTTTTTGTGGGTCCTCCACATTTGTCCGACACAATCACTTAAATATCTGAGTAATTTGTAATCTAATGTAATGTAATCATGTTGGTCAACTAATCATCTTCTCCTACAATGTTTGAGGATGATTAGTAGTTCCACATTTGTTCCATTCCAATAACTAATGACTTCTGTTTTCAACTACATTTGTCTCAGTTTTTCAACGGTCTCGACTAGAGTTGGCGGTACATGTCAACACGAACACGGCGTAGAATTAGTGTGTTTAGACTTGCACACTTTGTAACCGACCTTGTTCGTGTTAAAAACACAGTACGTTTAGTGAATGTGATACACATAATACATAATCAATTGAGCCTTAATTTTCAGAAAAAACTGGTATGCATTGTGAAACAGAAAATGCAATACTCCTTCCAACCTAACACAAGTGCCGTGTTTCTTTTGAATTTGTGTCAAAATGAGGGGCACATTACGATGTAAGAAGAGATGTATATGTATACAAGACACTCACTTTGATAGGAGTATTGTTTGCGTTCTTGCATCTACAACTTAAACTTGTAATTCCTATGCCCCTGAGATGACAATCTATGTCTGTACGATCAAGCACATGTATCATCCTGAAGAAATAGAGCAAACCCATCAATATGTGCAGAGATCTTATCAACCAGTAATTTTATTAACAGATGCACTAAACATTTAAACAAGATCAAACGACATTGATATATATCACAGAAAGGATTTAATTCGACTAAAAACTCGCACAAGCAGATCAATTGTAGTTTTGCATGTGATCCGTGTACCAGCTTCTTGTGCCCAAATTCAAACATGTAATTGCTAGGTCAAACTCAATAGTTACTAA
This sequence comes from Pelargonium cotyledonis, assembly GCA_036897625.1. Classification (NCBI taxonomy): domain Eukaryota; kingdom Viridiplantae; phylum Streptophyta; class Magnoliopsida; order Geraniales; family Geraniaceae; genus Pelargonium; species Pelargonium cotyledonis. The sequence continues at coordinate 2,320 of JAYMTA010003672.1, read as the reverse complement.
CCAACTTATTATAAAGATATTATCGGTAATTCATGTCTAACTAACTTCTAAAAGGGAAATACGATACTGATTTTGGGTCAACAATGCAAGAGAAACAGAAGACTCATTTTGAGACAAAGGGGGTGACGTAGAAAACAAATTAACTCTTATTTTGTTGCATTTACTCAGAATAAATATCTCAAACATCACTTACCAACAATTTGCTGGTTATTCTTATTAGCTCGCGTGTCTCTTTATCCAGCCCAACATTGTCCTTCTCCATCCGCTCTGCAATATTACGTGGCACTATACCAGCTTTGGCATAAGTTTTCAGGAGCAAATTGTATACCTTTGTACTCACATAGCCTGCTTCACAGAGAATACTAAACAATTGCTCTGCCCTTTCAACGTCGCCCACATTTTCAAGCTTCTTGAACATATATACAACTAACTTCTTATTGGGAACCCATTTCTCAACACAGCCGAGAGCTATCTTAAAACAACCCAAGGATTTTTCTATCTGCGTCTCTTTCATATAAGCACATGCAAGAAGCTTCCAGGTGTTGTAAATAGGGGTAATGCCTTTCTCTACCATCCAATTATAGAACTTTTCCACCGTTCTGATATCCTTTTTGTCAACGTAAGCTGCAAGAAGCTGATTCGAAACTCTGGCATCATCACTTCCAGCAATGGACTCCCATTCAAAATAAATATTCTCCGCTTCTACTAATTCTCCCAACTCCACAAATGAAGATAAGATGCAAACATACTCTGCATCAGTCATTTTGTGGAGACATTCCCTCATCTTCTTCAAGATCCGCCGAACTTCATCTTTATCTTCCATCTTTGTATATGCTTGAATGAGATAGGAATAAGCATTTCGATTTTTTTTAGAAGCCATCTTCTCTATCTCCTTCAAAGTAGAAACTGCTTTCTCAGGAAGTGATTTTTTCATGTAAAGCTTGGTTAATGTACCATACGTCTTCCAATTGGGTTTTATTTCTGATTCATTCAGCACACGAACGATCTCTTCTGCGGCATAAACGTTAACTCGTGAGGTACATAAGGATAAGAAGATATTGTAGGTAACATCTGGCAAAGTATTCTTCTTTAACTCCTCCACCATTCTTACAACCTTCCATGTTTGCCCAGTTGAGATGTAGGAAGAAAGGAGGCGATTATAAGGGTGGGGACACTTCAAGAAACCACTTTTTGACATTTTTTCCAACACAGCCTCGGCTTTTGCAGTCTCCTTCTTGCGAACAAAGGTATGGAGAAGGGCTGTATAAGTAGGATTTCTCATTTGATCAGGAAGATCTTCCAAAACTTTCTCTGCACTAGCTAAGCCGCGAATTTTTGCTATCAAGTCCAACTGGACAGCATAGTCACCTGGTAAAAGCTCGATGTCTGGCTGTTGTGTCATCCATTCACATACCTGCGTAAACAATCAACTCAAAATTGTAAACTGCAAGGATAACAACAAAATGTGTTGGAATAACGCCCAAAAAAGAAAACATCAAAAGCTTTATTTTACTAGTTATCATAACACCAGTGAAATATGCTGAATTGAAATTTAGTAATACAATAAGCGCTAGTTTTGAAGATGACACTTAGATAGGACGAAGTGGAGGAGGAGAATACGAGCAAATGATCCCAAATAGTTTTGCTAAAGGATTCATATCGTTGAGCCAACAATGTTTGGGGAATGACTTGGCTGGTGTTATTGTTATAGTAAGCTTTAGACTTGACTAGCAATTGCTATACATAATCTTCTAGACTGGCCGCGCTATATTGCAAGCCAACAGAGGAAAACCTAATTATATTATGTGATATTTTGATGCAGTTAAATGAAGTGAAAGAGTCCAATGAAATTTCTAGCAGGCTACTTCAAGGAAGAATGCAATTTGATTATATTTTTGCATAACTTTTCTATCTGTTTCTGGGCAATGTCAGCTCTACCTATACTGCTCTAAGAAGCCTCCAGGGCAGTAAGTGATATGAATTTTCCCTATTCCAAATAATTCGGCTATCTCTCGGTCTCATAGAAAGGTGGTTGGTATTAACTTTAAGTTCCAAACACTAAGACATTGAAAATAATAATAACATTTAGACCAATAATAAATTAAAACACTAATGTCGAACATAATTTTACCCCTCTTCTCTTTCACACCGCAAGTCTTATAAAACAGGTACAATAAGAATTACAAAAAGGATTAATTACCCCAGGGGTACCTGTACTATCATTAATGGACCGAATTAGTACCTGTATTTTAAAATGGACTGTATTAGTCCCTGTAGTATCAAAAAGTGAACTCAAATGGGCCTGCCGTCAAGTTCCGTC
>JAYMTA010003671.1:0-13829 GCA_036897625.1 Pelargonium cotyledonis | reverse complement strand
CGAACCTGCCACGTGTCGCTTTGTGAGTCGTTGAAGGACTTATGATTTTTTGGGTAGCATCAGAAAGCTAACACATATTATCAAGTGGATTGACATTGTTCATAATGTGAGTAATGTTGTATTGCTGATCGTTATGTCCATATGGGTTTTGATCATCAAACTGAGTTATGAGGATTATAACATTTTTTGTGTTAGTGCTCTTGTGTTTCTATTCCTTCTATCACTTCCTCATTTCTTGCATTTATTTGTAACCAAAGAAGTGGAAATAGAGAATAAAAATAATAGGTAATTAAAATGTTTTGGCAGTTGAAAATTAATTAATGTTTGGTTCTAGCTCCTGTACTTTTTCAAACTTTAGTTTTGGTCCAAATGGCGGATGACGTGGAAAAAAATTCGACGTGGACGGGTGACGTGGGTTTCTCCCTGATATGGAAGTGGGAGACCGGCAATAGTAGGTCATTTGGACCAAAACTAAAGTTTTCAAAAGTATAGGGGCCAAACCCATATAAAAAAGTACGCAGGGGGCAACTCTAAAGTTTCAACAAGTATAGGGACTATGGCTCCAATTTACCCTATACATAATATACACAAAAACTACTAAAAATAAGTTAAAAACACAAAAAGTTAACTCATACACTTGCAAAGGTCAAATAACGCTAACTGCGTCCAAATAAGATTATTCAAGACCAAATGACAAGAGAAAATGATAGAACTATGCTAGTTTTAGTATTATTTAGGGTCCAATAACTAGTATAAAATACGAGTTATCATCAGACTTCGTGACGACTATAGTGGCATCACAATAGTAGATCAAGAACTCAACCCTATCTTCGTGCTCCAGTAGCAGAAATTGTGACAATCCACTGATGTCACAAAATTTTGCTTCAACCCCATTCTTTGACCCTGGTTCTAGACCCATCTCCCTACTCTGACTTTGGATGTCACGATGGTCTTAACAGCTTCGCGACGTCACCCCAATTTTCAAACCCATCTCCGTGTTCCAACATCAGACATCACGATGATCCTCGTCATCTCAAAATGGTTCGACATCAACCTCCATTGTTCGACTTCCCCAAATCCAGTTTTACATTAACTCTACCGATCTTATGACGAGACAATGAAGGCAACATTGTGACATTGATCCTTCTCCACACTAATTTTTTTCCATTCTCAGCCTCCTAAGTCTTAAGTCTCCTTCCAAGCTAAGGTTTCTTCGAGTAAGGTAAACATGTAGCCTGTGTGAAGAGAGATATACAAAAGAAACAAAACACCTGGGGTGGTGTTACCAGGACTCTGCTTTATGCATGAGGGTAAGTCCTTGTATTGTAAGCATGAATGCTCTGCAAAGCTCTTCAAGAAAGAGAAAGCTAGAGAGATAAGTGAATATGAATAATGAGAATGGAATCCTCTTTCTTACCAAAGGTTGATGTATTTATAATCACGTACCACCTAGCGCCACATGTTGTGGCTTGATTAGTTGATGAAGATGTGAGGCCCATCAAGGCCCATTTAGGCTTTCCAAGCCCAAATGGCCCACTTGGCCCATTATGCTCATCTAGCCCATTGGTGGTGTTGGCCTTTTTCTTTCCCTCCGAATGCGTTGCTCATGTGTGTCGGGGAAGTCATGTTCTAAAGGAGGCTTGAGCTCCGCCTAGAGGCTTATACTCATTCTCGAGGCTTGTGCTTCGCTTGAAGACTTGTGTTCTACATAAAGGCTTGATTACTCGCATTTTGTGCTAGTTATCCGACCCTAAATTATCCATATTAGGTCCTTTTATGCCCTGTTTTGGTGCTCTTTTTGACCTTAAAGAATGCTAAATGCTCAAAAGTGACGCTATCTTAGATCTGACAGGCTTAGTTTGCACTTTTGTGTATTTTAGTTGTTTTTGCATGATTTTAGCCTATTTTGTGCTAAATAATCTGTCGTTTAGTGTTTATTGATAAATCATGTCAGAAAGCACAGGTTAGGATGCATTGGAATGTCGAAAGACAAAAGTCAACACCAGAAAAGCACAACTGTCAGCTGGCGCCGCAGCCCCAGCCAGGGCGTCACGGTGCCACTGTCATCCACCACTTCGCTGCTTTATCTCTCCACGCTCTAGCGCCACGTCGGTAAAATTTCAAAATTCAAAATCCGGTCAACGCATACTATCTTCTCCGATCAAAGAGGTCAAAACTCCTTGGAGTCTCGGGATGCCGCGGTGCCAATCCCAGGCGCTGCGACGCCTGCTGCACAAAGCATCTATAAATACAAGTTTGGCCAAAGGTTCAAGGGTTCAGTTTTTGTTTAGATTTCCAGAGTTCTAGGCTACCTTCCACACTCCTCCACATCCCATTGAAGTCTAGAGAGCTCCTTCAAGTCTCATCCCATCATTTCATCTCATTTTCCATTTATGTGTAGACTCATTTCAGTTTTTCTTGTGAAAGCTAGTACCAATCATATTGAAGCTTAGGTTGAATTGAGATCTTTGTTGCTTGTTGGATATTTGTTTGATTTTACTTTGATATTTCCAACTAGAATTCAAATATAATTGTTCTTGTTTCAATTGATTTTGGTTTTCATTAATCATGAATGCAAAGTTATACAAACATGTTGTTGATTTTAGTTTGTGTATGTGACACCACAACTATGATCAACTAATCCTTAAGTAATAGGGATGTAGTTGATCATAAGGAGATGGGGGATGTTGTTGTCCATTGCTTCGTGTAAGTCTTAAACATAATGGTTAATTTCAACGGTTTGTGGGTGCAATGCCTTAATGTGACCTGTACAACCATATTTCAGATTTCTAGCCTGAGCTTTTACCTAACCATGGATTAGCTCAGGCGGATTAAACCGTTTAGTAAGTTGGGTTTTCGACGTTCTTACGACCCTAGAGTAACTTACGCCTACAATTGAGTCAAACTAGGTTCGTTTATGTGAATTGGCTTTTAGGAGCTATTGCTACCCGAGAGCAATTCGCATGTGTAATGGAACTGAGTTAACTTGGGTAGTTAGACCATTGAACCTACACTCAGTAAGGCAACTCCCCATCGAACTGTGAATGTCAATTACACCCAAAATCACGTCTTCATCAACCAATCCGGGTACGCAATCTATTCTCACTTTTAGCTTACAACTCTGTTTCCGTTCATTTTCTGTTCCATTGCATATGCACAATTGCATACACGACAACCCCATGTTTGTTTAATTGCTTTCGTAGAGTAGCACCCCTCTAACGCTAAGGTCCCTCTTAAGTCTCCCTCTAGTTCACTGTCGATTCGACAACCCAGACTTCATCGTCCAATTATTACGAGGCCGACTCTGGTATACTTGTCGGACGCACACCAAGCCTTGTATGATGAGATAACTTGGCTAATCCATTTGTGAGCCTCTGCCTCGCGCAGTAGCGTCATGATTGTTTGAGAATGTTGATGTTGTGAGGGTTTGTTTGAGCACCTCGAAGGTGATCTGGCGAGGCAGAAGCCTTGTATCAGCCTTATAAAAATGTATTGAGTTGTATGTCTGGGGTCAAGGGGTGTCGACTGTTAAGTTTTGGGGCACAAAACACACTAATTTAGGCTAAGACGGACCAAATGTTGCGGCATGTGTGCTCAATGTTGTGGCATGGAGGATTTATGAAGGCTTTGATCTCTCCCGCAGGGTCCCATTGTCGCGGCATGGGATACTAATTTCGTGACATCTAGGATCTTCATATCACAGCATGGGATGTTGATTTTGCGACATCCGAGGCATGTGCAGCCGTGGGTCTCACACGTAGGGTCCCCGTGCCTTGGCATGGGAGCCTGTTTTCGCGGCTTTAGGAGTCTGTGCAGCACATGAGGATCCATTCAAGGTGTTTTTTGCCACTTTGCTTAGACTTGCTTTGCCCAAGGCTTTGTGAGGCTTGTTGGAGTATTTTATGCTATCTTGAGTAGCTTGTTCCCTCCTTGGGGTCTTGCTATGATCATGGAACCCTCTATAAGAGTTATTATTTTTCGTGTTGCATAAATTAGTAATGGATTAGATATTCTATTTGATAGGATGCCTAATTAACAAGGGTCTCGTATGATGAATATTCGAAAAAGAGTTTCCTACCTAGTTAGCTCTTATAATGTGAATTTATGTGTCACCATCACCTCAAGTATTGAGTGAAAAATGGATCTTCTCTCACTAGAAGAAATCTAATATGGAATCTACTTGATTTGATACTTGATTATGAAGAAATAGTGAGAGCAATATTTAATCAAAGTCCTCAATTAAATATTTAAAATAAGATACTAAAATCTTGCAATTTTTTTTTTTTGTAGAATGTCCCAGCACAATAGGACAATATCACTTTGATCTGTCCTTGGTAAAGACAAATGAAAAGAAACTATATGTCTTGAAAGCTCCTTTACCTATATACCCGCCTTTCTTAGATGCATATGATGAAGAGATGACCGCCTATCGTAGGCATGAAGACCCTGCTCTTTTTGAATGTATTAATTTTTTCTCAATGTTCTCTAAGTTTTGTAAGCAACATGAGGAGATGGATGGTTACAAGATGATCATTGATCTCAAGAAACTATATATATTAAGGGTAATTAAGGGTTGAGAGATTCGATAACTCAAAAGCATTTTTTAGAAGCAAAATAACAGAGAAAGAATCTGTTGGAGTTCATGTGCTCAAGATGATTGGCTATGTTGAGAATCTTGAGAAACTTTGATTTCCTTCGGACCAAAATTTGGCGATGGACTTGTTTCTTTGATTAGTGGAGAAATCTTTCTAATCATCCAATCGGGAACATATATCATTAGAGCAAGGTGTAAATCTGGTAGAGGAGTCAACTATGTGTCACCACCTCTCTAGGGTGTAGGGAACGTATATTGGCCATGAAATATCATCTTGAAAATATCAAGGGATGATGATGAAGATTAGATGAAAATTTTGAAAATATGATGAACGCCTCAAAGAACATGATAAAATTTTGAAGAATTTTAATGATTTTTTTAAAAGGCATTTAAACATTCTCAATAATAGAATAATGATGCGCAACAGATTTTCATTTTTCGACAAAAAAAAAAATTAGTGTATATTGTATTGTTATTTTATATTAAAAAATCATACATGTGTGTGACCCAAAAATCATTTGGTATTAACTATATTATAAAAAAGAACTAGGGAAATAGCTAGGGTTCTCTCTCTCTCTCTCTCTCTCTCTCTCTCTCTCTCTCTCTCTCTCTCTCCCTCTCTCTCTCTCTCTCTCTCTCTCTCTCTCTCTCTCTCTCTCTCTCAAGTGTGGCGGCTGCGGCGCGGCTCCTTGGGCGGATTAGGATTTGGAATCTGAGCGGTTTGTCTCATATGAGTGTTATACCTTTAGACTATTTAGGGTTGCGGTGTTTTTCCTCATTTGTAGTGGTTTGGGTTCGGGAAAAGTGGTGTCTTTGGCGTTGGTAGCGGAAAGTGAGATCGGAGCTATGGCAGAATTCAGTCCGGGAAGAGTTCGGGGTGGCTCTAGTGATAGGAACAGGTCACGGGAAAGCTGAGTTCAATGGGGGCTGGTTGGACGAGTTGTGTCTACGTGCGGATTTGGGGGCTCTGTTCTATAAAGAGTGAAGGAAAAGGTGATCGGCTTCCGTAGTAGAATTAGGTTGCGGGGTTGTTTTTGTTTCATAGGTCCTATTCAGTTTGAGGATCGTTTCTGTTTAGGTATAGTGGTACATGATGGGAGGGATGCCTTTCCAAGGTTCCCCGGTTTGCTAAATTAGGTAACACTCGATTTCGTGAGTATCTTCTCACTGTCCATTGACCCTTTGCACAGGGTTAGTACGTGTTCTTTTGCATCTGAGTCAAATAGGCCCTACTTTGTTGTGGTGTCCTTTTTGTAACGATGTTTTTCTTTTAATGAAGTAACGTTTTACACGGTAAAAAAACTATATATATCATACAATGGTCCCCTTTCAAAATCCCTAATTTATTATTTTCTATTTTTGTTAGACTTTTATATTTTGACATAAATTATAGGACCTTAAATTGGGAGAGGTTGTCTTTTTCTCCACTCTCTCACAAGATACACGCGTGCCGCTAAGTTGTGGTATGCGATTTATTTTTTAATCTTGAACTCTCCACTTTCATTTAATTCCAATAAATTCATTATGAAACTACAACAAAACTTGAACAAAACAAAGTCTAAAAATAAAACAAAAACATCCAAACTAATAAAGCAACAAAAAAAAAACCAACAACAGCAGACTAAATCATGGATAGAGCCCATGACCTCCAAGAGGATTTGATGGAGAATTATCACCTCAAATAGATGGGAGTTACCTAGCCTCAAACCGAGACCTTCCGCCCCATCCTGTCCCACAATGTCAAACTAGATGGACTTTTCACCTCACCTGAATCAGACCGTACTGCTAGAGACGACTCTGCAACCTAATCCAATCATAGAGCCGCCCATCTCCTCCTCACTCCATGTTGACCAAAGTCCCGAAGTCCCCCTCTTACCATCAACCGATTGGTCACCCATCCGATTTTCCTCAACCGCTCCTAGTCCCTATTTCCTCTTCAAAACACCACCGCTCATTGATCCTCATCAGCACTTTGTTGGGGAGCAGGAAGCCCCAGTATCTCCTCTACCTTCTCGACCGCCTCCTATGCTTGGTCTGCTCCAGATTGGATCAACTAAGCCACAATACTAGTCCTCTTTCCCTTCGGCACGACTAAGAATGCTTCATATGCTCTATCTCCACTTAGACCATCTGCAGCCTTTGCTCTTGCACACTCATTCTCAATGTGTCCCAAAAGCGCACAATAATAATAGAAGGAATAAAGCCTCTCATACTGAAAGTATATAGTATGACGTCTAGTATGTGCAACTTCCATTTTAGCCTATCTACGCAATGGAAGCCTTGTATCTAGTTCCACACAGAACCGCACATATGGCCCCCATCCTCTCCGAAAATTATTCGGGTCATCCTCCACAAAATGTCCCATCAGATTATCGAGATCTCGACATACATGTTCTGTCGCATGTACCCAAATTTGTAAAAAAATGAAGTTCCACAGCAAACGGGTTGTCCGCAGCTTGTGACCTCTCTAACAGAAGAACTTTCCCATTGTAAGTCCAAGGCCCCTAGTTTTCTACTCTCACAGCATCCTCCTCATCATAAAACTCAAAAAGAAATATGGGAGATTTAAACACATTAGGAGATGGATCGTAAATCTTCTTCTCCGAGACCCATTTCCTATGCCTCCATAACCAAGCAGTGAGTTGTTGCATGTTGACAAAATCGATGGGTCCGTCTAATAGAAAACAACCCACAAAGCTTATTACCCCATCTCCACGGACATCAACCACACCATATTTCAATACCCCATCCTCCTACTCAATCCCCAACACCAGAACCCTCTCCGTGATCCTATCCAACTCTCTAGTAACCACCCCCATCCCCATAGCCGGACCAACCATACCCCTACCCTTACCCGACCGCAACCCACCACCCCCACTGCTCGTCCTCTCCTTATCGCCTCCAATCCCAGACCCACCCCAAGATACACAACCACACCCTCAGACCTCTCACCCCGCCGCCAAAGCATTGTAACTAATTAACAACAACCAACTAACAATAATGTTAAAAATCACCTATTACTAAGTCCCCGACAACGGCGCCAAAAACTTGGTGTGCGTCCGGCAAGTATACTGAAGTCGACCTCGTAATAATAGAACGGTGAAGTCCAAATTTATCGAATCCACAGGGACTTGGTTGACGATATTTTAAAGTTATTAATTATTTAGGAATTGTCAAATTAAATTAGACAAGAAAGTAAATCAAATCTTAGGGTTTTGAAATTGTTTTATCTTTGACTAAGTCAAGTCAAAGATTGAGATGAGATTTAGATTTTGAAAAACAACTTCCACAGTTCAAATTTTGAAAATTAGAGAGAGAAAGAGAGAGAGAGAGAGAGAGAGAGAGAGAGAGAGAGAGAGAGGGTGTTGGTTTAAATGTGATATTAACGGTGTCAAATTTGTAATTAATTACCCAAGATGGAAATCTACGATAATGTTGAATCAACCCGACCAATAGATTTCATTGGCTAACCGGTTAAGGCTTCGCCAAATCTTAAGGTGGAATTGGTGATTTACTCAAACCCACCCGTCATAGGGGCCCACTCACACCTTAGCATGACGATTATGGTCAAGTTGGTAGGAAGTGGTACAATGAAACTAATGTCAAGATCTCAATTTTCCCTCATGTTCTAATCCGCAAGAGACATACCCCTCACAGGACATGTCCCCTACTACGATCAACCAAACAAATCTCATTGAATTGTTCGGTAGCATTGTGAATTGCAAAACATGAGTTTAATTCAACATACATCATACATTCCCATATCTGATTTCAGTCACATTCTAACACCTATCATCACATCCCAACCACACAACAACGACTAGCCAAACAGCATATTCATAGACAAATCATGCTCAGAAAGTAAATTAACTAAATTACAAAACAAGTTCATATGTTGAAACAATATCCAAATCATAGACAGTATGAAATATGCAACAATTAACAACCAATATGTAGCAAATACAGAAAATGTAGTTATGATTACAACTCTCAACAGGGGACTAGAGATAAAAGACGTAATCGGTGTTGTCACGATCCACCCAAGCATCCAAAAGTGTCAATCGTCAAGCTCCAACATCTTCAGCTTGATGACTTCATTAAAATTATGTTGTGATAGATAGCTGATGTGGCGGCATGGTGTGGTGGGCTAGCGTTGCGGCACCAGCTGCACTGAACAGTTCCAAATGTGTTTTCTTCTTTTCCCGAGCTCCCCTCCTTGGCGTCTTTCCACTTGCTCGACCTGAAATCATCATGCAATATACCGTAAAAAAATGAGCTAAATATCATGCAAAACACATGGAAATACAAGAAAATACCTAAAAGTCTCACAATGCTATAACGTGTTGCACAAATGTAATATAAAGCATAAATGAGAACAATTAGGTACAAAACAATGCAAAAATTGCACTTAAAAGTACTAGTTTAGGCATGGTTTAGGGTCGGATAACTAGCACAAAATGCGAGTTATCAAACCCCCCAAACTTAAACAATAGCACGTCCTCGTGCGAAAAGAAAGAAAACAAAAGCTAGGACCTAAAATATGCCTAAACTACGCTACACTACTCTACATGCTCACTAAACTATATGCAACATAAGTGGACATTCCCCAACCATGATCGTGAAAACCAAACATTCCAAACAACAATAAAGTCATCAAGCCCTCCTCATGATACTTCAACATCCACACCATGGGCTTTTACACAGAACAAACATGCAAGAATCATAATGTTATGGCAAGATTCAAGTGTGTGTGTGTCATCCTTGTCACTCGTGAGCTCTTCAACCTAAAACATAGATATGAAAGTGTGGTGTGGAATTTAGTGGGAGCAAGATTCTAGTGCATGTTATCCATAAGTTGAGTGAGATCACCTCTCCACTAATCTAGTGGTCTTTAGCTTTTGGGATCAAATAGGACTTTTCTTAGGTTGTATCGTTAGGCTTAGGTGAAGGTGTGGTGTGGATTTTTAGCGAAGCTCAAACTACACCTATAGTGAACTTGATATTCATCTCGCTCACCAACACACAACCCAATTATACTTCCCTTTTCCATTTTAACACACTTTAACCTCATATTCCGATTTATCAAATGTAGGGGACGACTTATGATCTCATTTCCGTTTTCATTTTTCTTTTATTCTTATTCTATTTGCATCTTCTTATGCACATTTCATTCTTTTCAATACTTTTCTTTTTTTTTTTAGATCACAAGTCCCCCCAAACTTACTCCACACCATCGGAATACAAAGCCAAGCACATAATTTCATAACAATTCCCAAACCCATTTCCCAATTGTGCTACACTAACCCCACTCAAGATTAGTAATTGCCTTTTAAAAGACAAATGCCAAGTTCACTATAAGCATAGAGGGTTTAAATCATATGTAAGCTAATAGATCAAAAGGACATATTCTCTTGTAATAAAGGTTATGAAAGAAAGAAAGAAAGGCTTAAGCTCAAAGAGGGTAACTAGTGTCGAAAGAGTTTGGGTATGAGTATTTGGCTCAAACGTTCCAAACAAGGCCAAAATCATTTCCTTCAAGCTAAATCCACATAGTCATTTCGCCTCAAGGGTAGGCTCACTTAATTCTAGAAAGTTTGCATTTCTCTACATCTTGCCTAAGCACATGCTATTCCTAGATCAAAGAGTCCCTAATTACCAAGGATGTGTGCTCAATGTATGCAAACAAGCTATAACAAAACAATCCAAACATGCAGTTCTAGATTTATTCCCACAAGTGCAAACATCAAAGCATCACATAACAAATCATTGGACCTAATAACCAAATCATCACCAGAATATCCAGATTTCAAAGCATATGAATGGCAATCCTAGAATATCCACAACTACCCAAAACAAGAAAACGTGCAATGCATGTGAAATTTTTTTTAAAATGCCAAAAATTTGCAACTGCAAAAAGAAAACATGGCATGCAAATGGAATGTCTCTTCCAAACTTAGAACCCATCATTTCCCCAATGACAAATTCTAAGTTTCAAATGCAAACAGCCATGGCATGTTAAGTACATATCAAGTTAACAATTGAACTAAACTAATTAAAACTACGCTAAATTACAACTACTCTAAAAGGTACCTCATGGACAACCAAGATCCGAGTCCTCATTAGTGGGGACCTCCCTAGGACTCAAGTTGGGGCCCTCATCGACCTGTTTGCCCTTGTCCACAAAGCAGGACGTATCGGGCAGCTGGAAATCTAACTTGCAATCCTCCTGCACTTTGAGGTTGAGGCACCCCAAAACCTTCTAGATTCCCTTGACAATCGACTTACCAAGGGCAGAAACCATTTGAGTTAGGGCCCTGTTATCGGTCCTAAGCTCGTCCTGGTGACCTGTAAGGCCTGCTGCTCTCGCTCAAGATTGGCCAACTTCTTAGACATGTTCAAGGAAGGCCGGAATCTAGAGCTTGAGTAGGAGAACCTGGGTGGCTCTCAGGTAGAGGTCTGGTGGTCAAGAGATGAGAGGTCTCTAGGAGACTGTGGGGCATCCTCCTCCTCGTCAACACCCTCATCGGCTTGTTTCCCTCTATCCCTCAAGGATATGGAAGGAGGCTCCACCACCATGAGATCATCCACAGCTGGATAGATGTCATTGCGGTAACAAAGACGCGTGTTTAAGGCCATGAATTTGATCTTATCATTAGTAGCATTCTTGATGATTTGATCATAAATGACACGAGCAATGTCTATCGATTGACCATTGAGAATCAAAGAAAGCATATAGACACGAAGGTGTCTGATGGTGTTCGTGTTGCTATTAGGGAATATTCTGGAAATTACAAAGTAAATCCAGAATGTGGGTTCCACCTTCATGTAAGTCTTATCCGTACATGCACCCCCAGACTTATCCCACCTCATGTGGATGGGTTTAGCACACAAGAACTCGACAAGTGGCTCGAGTTCCACTAATCGGCGCTTCCTAGCACACAATCGGTAAATCGAGCACTTACCGGATGATTTCTAGGCTAAAGTTAACTTCCTTACCCCGCACCACAATAGAGGTGGTGTCGGGGCTTCTCCTCCCTCTTCCTACTTGTTTCTCGTAAAGGTTGGCAAAGAATTTGCTCACCAACATGCGGTTGCCCGCATGTTATGGATGGTTCATGAATTCACGCCAACCTAAACTAGCAACGGTAGACCTAAACTCAACATATCCCGCAAAGTCAGGCTTAAATCCCATTTCACGAATTGGGGACACAAGAATTAGTCGTTCGAATCGGCATTGTGCCCGTAAAGACACAAAATGAGAAGCATCATACGCCAGCTCCAGAGGTGCTGGTGGTGGAGGAGTAAAAGCTCTCGCCTCCTCCGCTGCTACATCATTAGCAGTGGCAGTGGCGGGTACCTAGATGGTGAGAGGTGCTCGCGGCCGTGGTCTTCGCACGCTTCTTAATCGGAGCTATTTCAACTTTAGGGATGAAAATCAAGCTTTAAACTACCCTACACTACCAGCAACTCAAACCAAGCAAGAGAGAGGATGGAAGCTACCTAAATTGGAGAGATTAGAGGCGGGGTGGTTGCAGGTGCGATGAAGTCAGCGGTGGATAATAGCGGCGGCTACGAATAAGGGCTCCCTTAACTTTTCCAAGCTTCAAAAATGGAGGTTGAGAAGACAGAGTTCGTGAGAGAGATGCAGAGTAAGGTTCAGATCTGCAATTTTGGGATTTTAGGGCTCTACTTTCGGGGTTAAACCCCCAAAATAGCCCTAATTTTTCCCACAAAAAGTGTCAGACCTTCGTGACGCCGTAACGCCAACTTTCGGCGCTACAGCGTCAGCACTGTTTACTCTCTAAACTTCAGGGCGCTGCGGTGCCAGGGCCGGCGCTGCGGTGTCAACTGGGTTCGATTTTTAGTTGCTTTTTCTTCCTTCAATACTTGTATAAATATACAATCAACCTCTCCCAACACCCATTTCTGTGTAAAATGAACATCAAGTTATAAAAATAAAGAATTACTAATAGGAGAAGGTCGAAACATATGTTGCCTCCAAGAAGCGCATTTGTTTAACGTCGTTTGCCCGACGAAGGCCCCCTTTTGGGGGAAAGATAAGAGTTATACCTCTTTAGTCATCGTAGACTGAATCTTCCAATGTGGTCTTCTCTTTGTTCTTATCCATGTTCGGGTCTGGTGACATTCGATAGTAAGTTTTGAGTCTGCTCCGATTCACCTTGAATGGATCATCGGGTCTTTTGGGATCTTGAATCTCCACCTCCCCATATTCAGAAATAGACAAAACTAAAAATGGCCTAAACCACCTCGACTTCAGCTTTTCATGGAAAAGCCTTAGTCGGTAGTTATACAGCAAAACCCATTGACTGGGTTCAATCACCCAAGGAATGAGGCGGCGGGCATGCCACTTTTTGGTATTTTCTTTGTAAATCTTGGCATTTTCATATGCCTCATTCCTAAATTCTTCTAGCTTCAGGAGTTGAACCTTCCTTCTATCACTTGTTGCCTTCAATTTCCAGTTGAAATCCTTCACTGCCCAATAGGCCTTGTGCTCTTGCTCAAACAGCAAATGGAAGGCCTTACCATAGACAAGCCTATATGGAGACGTCCCATTAGGAGTCTTATAAGTTATCCGATAAGCCCAAAGAACATCTTCTAACCAGTCAAGCCAATTGATAACTCACATGTTTTGTTAGTTATTAGACCCTAAATCATGCGTATAAGTCCTGTTTTGTCAATGTCTTAGTGCTCTTTCCGCCCTTAAAGATCATTAAAAGCCCAAAAGTTGATTAATGTCGACTTGTTTAACGGATTGAATACTTTGGTGGAATTTAATGATTTTAGTACATTTTTAGCTCTAATTATGCCCTATAATCTATGTTTTAGTGTTTCTTGATTAATCAGGCTTTAAAACATTGATCAGGACGCATTGAAGAGCCAAAAGACCAACGCTAGAAATTCGGAAGACAAGCATCCAGCCGGCGCCGAGCTTGACACGGCGGCGCCAAGGGCCCTGTCCATGTCATCGCCCAATCTCGTCCATTTCATCTCCAAGTCATGTCCAAGTCACCTCCACGTCAAATGTCCAGCTCCACTCCTCAATGCCACGTCAGCAAAATTCAAAATTCGAATGAAGGGCAAACGTGAAAGATTCTCTCCATTCAAAGAGTCCAAAGTATACCCATCTGCTCGTGGCACCGAGCCTGGCGCTGCGGCATCCACTGCTGTTGAACCCTATAAAATCTGCATTTCTCAAGTGATGAAGGGTTGGCTT
>JAYMTA010003670.1:0-13829 GCA_036897625.1 Pelargonium cotyledonis | reverse complement strand
TAGATTCAAGCTATTAGTTGTGTAGTTTTGGATGTTTGATTTTGGTTTGAATATTTGGTTATGTGTGTTTTGTTTTTCGAAAAATGAAGGACATTGAAAAGCACTCTTAAGAACACTAAGAACACTCAAGGGTGAAAATGTAAAATCTTATTTTTTTGTTTATTTTTCATTTATTTTTATGCATATTTTAACAGTGTTAGTTAAGTTAAACAGAATCTGTCAAATTTTTAACGGCATGGACGAACACGAAACAAAACTGATAGTTCAAGGACTGCTTCAGAACAAAGTAAAGTTCAATGACTATTTCGAAACAAATTGGATAATTCAGGGACTATCGAGGATGTTTTACCAAATTTGAACAAATATTAACATTTGATCTCTTGTATTTAATGAAGCAAGTCCCTCATAAATGCAATGCTAGCAATAATACTGCAACATCATTGATTGTTCCTATCCATATCTATACAAATGAGGATTTCAAGTCCTAGCTCTTCTATGCCCATTTTATTTATAGCTCAACTACTTCTTCAACTTTTTAAAGAAAAAATCAAATAAACCTAACTGCCTATAATGCACATTCCATGTTCCTTTACCCATAGGGCATTTATTTACTCTCACATCTCCTAACCAAATAAATAGCAATATTTATTCTCCTACTCATTCATTTTGTTTCATTAAAATGGTATTTAATTCAATTTTCAAACTTCTTATATTGTTCTTTGTAAGTTGTAACTATCAATTACGCTTTTTTTTAATTGGTTCAATTTACAATGTTATTATTAGACAGGTTGACGTAATAATTTTTTTTTATTATTTTGTTGATGTTGTAATCACACAATGTTTAAGTTTGGCAAATTTACTAACGAGATCATTTTGAAATAAAATTGTATAATATATAAACAAAATTGATATGGCGACCATACCTCTAAAATATATTCACACAATTAAAAATTAATCTTTAAAAAAGGCTATTTTATATGATCAAATTATACAAACATATATAATCCACGTTAATGTATAAAACCTATATATAATCCAAAATCATCAATTTGTTGAAAGTGTAAAACCGAATAAGAAAAATGAAAATGTAACGTGTTTTCTTGTCTCAGCAAAAAAAAAAAAAAAAAAACACATGCATTAGCCGTAAATCTAGCGGGAACTTGAACCGAGAAATGAATGAGCTGATGTGGATCGAACGCATGAGATTCGTCCACGTATCACCAATTAAAAACACTACAATGGTTATGTTACATTAAATCAACTTGTAGATAGATCTCATTCTGTTTGGGTCTGCCACATCACATGTGGAGTTCGTACAGTCCGTCCAGTTGCTGACATCACCCATTATTTCTTGTCACAGCACGTTCTCCCATGTGACCTCTGTTTCCTCACATTCCATCATTGGGTCCCTTTTCAATCTCAGCCCTTCGATTCAATGACTTTGTTTTAATCTTGTCCCGTTGGTAGTGGAAGAATTGACCAATTTTGGGCCTTGTGATTAATGTTTTGTGGGCTCTACTCAAAAGCCCTAAAAGAACATCAATGTATTGACTTGTCATACCATTTTTTGTATCTTGTTTGGCTATACTAGTGCATACTTGAGTGAAGTGCCACGGAACCAAAAGTTAAAATAAAATGTTTTTATCCACATTGAGCGTCTTTTGAGAGCATATGTTGTAAATGATAATATTGTTTTGTTAATATTATTCTATGTAAGTTTCGGTCATTTCAGTTATTTATCCGAACATACTATTATACTAAACTCAAAATTTTGTCTACTTCCTTACAGTTTCAACCAGTTCTTACAGTAGTATTACCAAACAAGGCATTTGTATGAATTAAATGAGGACATTATGATTTGGTGACATTCTCATCAACTTAACACGTGTCCAAGTGATGGGTTGACACATGGCAATTGGTTGTGAGCCATTATTGTATGGGATAGGGAGCAGAAGAAGATGAAGTATTGGGAAGTAATGAGAAGTAACATGCACCAAATGCCCAAACATTCAAGTGTTTTTATCATTAACATGCTGTATATGTGATGTCTTCTCTATATGGATAACATCACTTCTCACGTTATTTTCATATTGTGGGTCATGAAATTTGAATAATTTGTTTTATTAATGATTGCTTATATTTATTTTTAATTTATAAAAACTCTAGCTGCTTCTTATGGGAATTAATACTTTCAATTATGAGGTGAGTAATCTAATTTTCAAATTCTCAAATGTTGAGAAGAACGACTTAATTATCATATATTGGTTGTTGATTAAACAGTAAAACAATAATATATATAATTATCATTATTTTCTTCAAAATTATTTGAAATAATACTTACTCATTCATAATAAAAAGAAGAAGATAGCTTTCATGAAGACAAAATAAGATTTCTAACAACATTAAAAGACTTACTCATGACTGTGAACAACTCATAGTGACGAGACAAACAATCCGACATGTCAAATCCATAATTTTTAATAAAATATCATATCATTAATGTTTAGTTGTAAACCAAAAACTTCTAACCTTAACCTCTTTATTATCATAAGCTATATATGCACCAGTCTTTTGATTGGGATCACGGGAATCAAAGGAAGATTAAGTAAATAGTAAGATGAGTTTGGATGGCGCATAGCATTTATAAGTAAAAACGGTGGATAGTGATGGTTTGTAGGTTTGTAGGTTTGTAGCAGTAGGCTCAGGCTCACATTTAGAGCTGGCAAATTTCAGGTCAGGACGGGTTTCAATTTTCGGGCATAAAATATATTGAATTGTACGGGTTTATCCAACCCAAAGATTTACACCGTGAATCCAACCTGAAAGTTAATTAGGTCATTAAGAGTCGGGTGACGGATATCTGTAAGTTCGGATTGAAATTGTAAGCTCTACTCACAAACATACACTTCTCTCTATCTATTCACTGCCTTCTTGTAATCTTCATTCAGCATATTGTCTGTTTCTTCAATTATATACTCTTTCTAGCTACTAGCTTGGCCCTTTTGGCTATAATATCTTCATTTGGTACCATCTCTGCACTTTACTAAACTTTCTTATTAATACAATTTCAAATCGAACTGGTCTTCATTTTGAAACATACTTGCAATGTATTTGAATACTCACCCGACTTAAAAAGTTAGTTATGCAAAAATTACTAATAATATAAAGTTATGCAAAAATTACTAATAATAATTACTAATAATATAAAAATTATTCAAAATGTAAATTCGGTCTTGTCCAAACCCGGACCGGACCAAACCCATACATTCCGGTCAGTTTCAGACTGGTTGGATCCAAAAACTGGTCCACCCCAGGTGATGGACACCTCTATATACAACATTAATGGTATTTTCCTTAATTTTTCTCAGAATAAAATATAACACATTTATTTTTTGACAAAAGAAATATTAGTATATGGTTTTTCATTTCCAACTAGTGTTGTTTCTTGGAAACTATCATTTTGAATGGATCTTCAGGCCCAAATCTAAAGCAGGCCCTTACAAAATCAAGGTTCTAGAAAAAGGATATAGATATGAAAGCCCAACTAGTAGCTCCTTACAAGGACTTCTTTTCTTGTGTATCCTTCAACAATCACAATGGTTAACACGCACATCTCCATATAGGATGTCGTGAGTTTAAATCTCATTACGTCAGGTGAGGTGAGATTTTCAATAAAATGAGGAGAGCTACCCCTTTCTTCTAAGACCTACATCCCCCTAGAAATACACTTGTTTTAGCCAAACAGAAACAATATTTTTGTTTTCAATCCAAATGACCATGAATAAGTTATAAATGAACCTTGACAAATGTATCAGATATTAACTACTGGGAAGCCTAAGCACCTGCCATTTTTGCAATCCTTGCAGCAAGCAATTTGCTTAAGACCCCCCATCCTGCCTAGACTGACCAACTGACTGACCACCCTTCACAATTCTTTTTTCTGTTTCTATGTACACAATGAACATGAAAATATAAACACCAAATGCAAATCATGATAAGTAAGAAGATATCAGACGGATGCCATTTCAAGGCTAATCGAGATTGATATCAACCCGTTCTGGATGTCCCCGTTCTGTCTGGTTGGCAACAAGCTCGATGCCCAGTTGCCCTTTGTCACCCGCGCCAAAGGCGTATAGATTCCCTGATTCGGTGAGGGCAAAGGTGTGGGCATTCCAGTATATGGAATTGGTGAGGCTGATCTGTACCACTCGCTCATTCACTCGCTTAAGCGATGTCACGAGCTCTGGGCTCAACACATTTGCATGCCTATTTCCCTATAACATGACAATACCAAACACAAGGACGACATGAAATACTATCCTTGGAAATTAAGGATACTATGCATAAGGTTCTGGAGGCATGACTAGAGATTATAAGTGAGAATATGAAAAAGTAAGCCATAGTCGCCAAACCTGTCCTTCACCGCCATTGTTGTGTCCAAGACTAGAAGATTCTCCACACCCAAATGAGTATACATCACCATCATCGGAGACCACAAATGTTGTGTAATCCCCTGTAGCAACATGAACTGCTTTGACATTGCTTAAAGCTTCCACAACCTTTGGAACGGACTCACAATCTTCATTCCCATAACCCAAACACCCATAACGCCCCCAACCCCATGTGCAGACCCTTCCATCAAGTCCTACCACAGCAGCATGCCAAGCACCAGCTGCAACGACCATGGGCTGAAGATTCAAAACCTGGAACTGTTCAATCAATCGGGGAACCTTTTCATCAGTCCTTGAACCATGACCAAGCTTCCCACCCAAACCACACCCAACAGAGTACACCGACCTGATAAGTTCCCAACAAATGAGCAAACATTTCAGCATTAATTCATTAGTTTCATGACCCATATACAACTATGTGCTACTTGTATCAATATCCTGTTTCAACACAAGAAAAACTCACATGCCACTAGGCTGACAAGTTAGGGCAAGAAGATAGCAGTATCCAGCTGCAATTTGCACAACTGGAATGTTCTCCAGTGCCCCCAACAACGGACGAGGTTCCACATCAGTTGGTTCAGTTTGGTGACCCAATTTAGTATCGCTACCCCAAGAGAATGTGTAAACCCTGCCTTCTCTTGACAATACAGCTGTGAAAAAATTACCAATTGCAGCCTGCACCACAAATATGTTCTTCAAAGATTCAACCAGATGAGGAGTAGTAACTAGGTTAGTCCCTTGAGCACCATACTCAGCTTCCCCAAACGAATCCTTGCCAAAGGCGTACACATGCCCTGCATCACTTATCAGCATTGTCCTACCTGCCCCGGCAGCTGCTTGGATTATCCGTATGCCTTGCAGAGATCTGCAACATAATGGAGTTCCGTCAACTTCTCTTACCCTTTCCATTTTCTAGATTACAAAATGTGACCAATGTTAGCATTGGCAACCTGATTGGCCGTGGTCGCCATTCCTCTTCAGTAGTGCCATGTCCAAGCTGACCTGAGCTATTAGAGCCAAATGAGTAAACTTCTCCTTTTGAAGTCACAGCAACACTGTGCCCTGGTCCTGCTATTGCCTGAGACTTCTCTCTCCTGCAACAAGCTTCTCCGGCCAGCAAAAACCTAAGGACTAGTTTCCATGACCCCCCACATTTTTGCTTCAATTCTTGACGTTCTTCTGCCGTCATTGGTTTGAATATGGCTCTCTTCTGGCACATGTCGAGAGCAGCAAGCTCTGATATGGATAATTCAAAGTCCGGGGAAAAGTTTGCAGGTTGCCTAAAGAAGGAACATGTTCCCTGCAAATCCACATTCAAAATCAAATCAGCAGCATTATCAATTCTTTAATAGTTATGAAGACTTCCACGGGAACTTGCCTCAAGTTTTGCAAGATCCTGAGGATCTAAATTACACGCAGTAAGGACATGAAGGACAATTGAGGGATTTGCAGCCAAGGGGAATTCTCCAGGACTAGATTCCCCAAAGCAATGGCGCTGCTGCCGCTGAAATGACGGGGAAGGAGAGGTGACGATGGTAGCAATAGACTGGTCGGGAATGTTATGGTATTGAATAGTCGGGGTCCCACTCGTTGTAGCATCCATGGGCACTGCTCTAGCTATTGCAGTGCCCTCAAAGAGAGTCTAAGTAAACTGCAACATGTTACCGAAATCAAGAGTGAAATATTAAACAATGCCTAAATTTTTTTCATATTAGTCTTTATGTAATCCGGTAATATGAGCAGGCTTGGCCAAGTATCTACCTTGAGATATGCAGTGATCAGCAAACTTCAAGCTTCAAACCTACAAATTGACCACATAATCATAAAAGTTAGTCTCTATAACAACAACACAAGAACAGTGAATTAAACAAACAAGCTCATCTCCGATGGCAAAAATCACCCAACTGATCCAGACATAAGACCCTTATGATGCGATGATCATCATGATCAACACCATCAAAGGTTGTCACACAAGAGTCTCAGATGAACCAAAACATTGACAAAAATGTAAAATTTAAAAACTATTTTACCTTATCAATCAATAAAATGGTTGGCAAAAGCCGGAAACCGAAGTAAAAATGGCAAAACAAAGAAAACCCAAAACAAAAACAGGAACAGAAACATATATAACAAAATCTAGAGAACAGAGCTGAGGAACACCAACAGAAGTAACTTCTGGGAAAAGAATACCAATCCTCCATGGAAGGATATTCAACCCCACAAAAGAAACCCAAAAAAGGAAGCGAATTTTAGAGACAATTCTGTTCACGTAAACTCACCTAGAGCACAGAATTTTTTTAGATAAACCCAATCAGAACCAAACCAAGCAACAATCATCAAACCAAAAATCAGCTCAAACCCAGAACCTGACATGATCATGAACACTTTTGTTAATGGTAAGACCAAAACAAAAGTCAGAATCTAGATGAAACCCAGATCATCAAATTCATCAAACAACCCAAACTAGCAAAGACCACTCCATCGCGCAGCCAAAACAAGCTACAATAAATATTCAATCATCACAAAACACACAATTTTTCTTTGTTCCAAAGTTTCTACCCATCCATACATTATTACGATCGTGTTACAGATCGAGACACAGAATTCAGAAAATGAAGATTACATACAAGAGAGACCCACGACTCCTCCAAAACCCATCAGCATCTGCCAAGAATTTCAAACAATTCCACCGAATCCTTACCCAAAAAAGGCAAAAAAAAAAATGGATGAATCAAAGAGCAAGAAAGTGGGTAACGATCAGAAGGGTTTTCCGGATTGGGAGTGGGATATTTTAGAAGGATTTTAAGAGCAAAGAAATGGAATTTTTGTTCCCAATTTCGTGAGAGTGAAATGATGAATTATGTTATAATCTTAGCTTTATTGATTTTGGTAGAGAGGATGAGAAGTGTGTCCTTTGTTCTCTATGTCTATACGTTTTACAAAGCGATGAGGTGTCAAAGCTACAGAGCCATATATAAATATAGAAGGAGAGTCCATGGCCATTGCTACGTCAGCTTCTTGTTAACTATGGTAACTGATTTAACCACAACCTTTGGTTCCTCGAAAACTTTGGGTAAAATTCATTGGAGAAGATAATGAAGATTAAAAATAGAACCTGTTTTTGTTTTTGTTTTTTGTTGAGCTCAAATTTGAACACATTTTCCTTTTTCCTTCTTTTCTACGAACAGATTAGTACTTGGAGAATTCTCCACTTTAATATTGACATAGGACTTAACTTTTCAAAGAAGTAAAGTTACTATATTTATACAAATGCAGGTTAGGTCAAACAGTTTAACTGTTTCATATTCTCTTTGATATCTGAATTCGAGTTTCTTTACTGACGGTATAAAGTGGGTTAGAATTTAAAGGAGAAAACTATTCATGTTGTGTAACTAAACTGATTAATTTGTTTTACTATTTTTATAGCTAGAACTTTAATATATTGATTGATACCAATAGTTAGAATGTCTGAAATATTCATAAAAGCATTTTATGTCTATTACAACGATTCTTGATATGAGCTTACAAATTCATTTAAAACACGAGTTAAAAGTCCACAATTCCCACCTCTCAAGAGCCTTTAAAACCCGAAATCATCGAACTAAATAGTCATCCTAGACTTTCTCTTATCCTTCTTCCAACTCAATGATATTTAAACAGAAAACATCTTCAAATCTTTTTTAATACGAGAACCCTTGTATTGTCTTAACACCGTCACATTCACACATGTCATATCTTCTTATTGCCCAACATGTGTTAGAAATACCTTAAGGCTCAAAACGAGCCTCATTGCAATGTTGATCTCACCTTCTTCCAGCCTTTCAGGGCTCCCACCTACTACTTTGTTGACTTTGTCCCTCGCCTGGACGATTGTCTCTATCCCACCCTAACTTCCCTCTACTAGCATCTTATGGGATAACATCATAACACGACCAAACAATTTTTTCGGTAGACATCTCAACACTTTCTCCTCCGTCATTTCAACATTCCTCAACACAAGATAACAACATCCAAAAGAATTTACTAATTGACCAAGTTGCAACACATCCACCTAGTTTCTGAAAGTGGGAGTTGCATTTTGGAAGATGTGCATTTCATTCCATAACAACTTTGACACTCAATTTCCTGAAAATTTTCTTTACCTAAAACATTTCCTTCCATAACCACTTTTATTTTGATTTAAGCTTTTAACAAAACATAATACTTATTTTGTAGGTATGGTATTTGCTTTATCTATCTAAAGAACTTGCACCAAAGCAACTGTATACAAGTTGATGTGTACCCTCATATGCTACTTAATTAGTTGAATATGAGAGATCACATGGATCATGCAATTAATTTATGATTACAATAAATTCACAAATTGAAAGTAGGATTCCAATAGTCCCATAAAAGTAAATTGGTTTAAAGAAAATATAATGGGAAAATGGCAAGACATGAAGACAAAAGATTTTGAAGGAAGATATAATATAGCTAGGGTGGAGTGTGAAGTGTGGACCTCCCAAATCACATTCTTTCTTCAAATGGTATTTTCCTTTGCAACCACACATCATACTCATTTCTATGAAGAAAACACAAATGGTGTAAAAAGCCATTTCTTTTTCAACTTTTGGGGCCAAATAAGCAATCTAGCTATATGTATTAGGGTTTTGTCAAGCATGTAAGTATTAAAGCTACTTACCAAGATCCAACCAACAATGGACTCAACGGTTGTTATAGATATCTGCCATGTCTCTTTTCATTGCGAACTAAATTGTGAAATTTTGTACGAAAATAAAAAGGTAGTTGTGTGTACCTGTCTTTTGGCTCATCTATGTAAACTAGACCAAAACTAAAAGTGTAGTATCAAGATACTTATGCAAACACGTGACATGTACACTGTACACTTAAGTCTTAAAAATGTCTAATTGCACGTAAATTTGTGTAGAGTCTAGGCCTTCTCTAGCTACAAACATTGCTATAGAAGTCCAATAAAAATAGTAATTAATATCCAAGCTAATGAAAATAGGTGTGTGAGTGATAAAAACATTGGTATATAATAATATATGAGAAGCAAAGGGTGGACCAAACCTTTCATTGACATGCTTTGCATTGAAAGGGATATGCAAGCTGTCATTTGTTGGGAGGAAACATCATACACAATCTTTCATTATGCAATCCATTTTTTTTTTTGGAGTTATATATATGAGTTTCTTCCTTTCATCTAAAGAACCATTTTCTCAACCAAATTTTTTTATTCAAGAGTTTGCATGAAAAAAAAAATCATTTTTAATCCCCATTCTTTTAATTAAGTTATCCCATCAATGAAATTATCTATCAGTTTTAATTTTTTTTTTCAAATAGAAACTCAATAGACCAAACTATACAATATGGGATGATTTTCTCCGCACAACACATCTCAACATGTATACACACGTCTTCGTCATTTTGAAGTCGATAAAATAACAATTAATTGAATTTGCAAGCTACAATTATAATAGAGTTGCCAATGTGAAAATTTGTATATAAATCTGACTCATTTTCTCCTTTGAATTCAAGTCGACCAAACCCACACATTTTACGATATATAAAACCTACAAACCGGCTTAACTCTAAACTTGCGTGGACATGAACCTCTTGCAAATCAAATTCAGATGAAGCATTTTCAAACTAATTCCACATTTCCTCACACGCACATGAGCTCTATAGTTTTGTTTTCCATTCATCCAATTGACTTCCTGAAACTACAAAACACTGACCAGTGATTTAAGTATTTGATATAGATTGTTTTTGCTACTAGGATATTTAGAATAAAACTTGTGCAAGTAATTAATATTGGGATGAGAAAACGAAGAAGCTCTCTAACAAGTAAACCCAAGAGATTGCGTTTTTAGTCGGTTATCTTTGTAGGGTCTCTCTCCTCTACGAAGTCTTGCAAATGACGGCTGAACGAGCACGTGCCGAAATTAAATTTATGTGTCGAATTTATAGACATCTGAAATCCGATTACTTAAGTTTCAGTTCTTATCAATACTTTTTTTCTGAAAAAATACTAGTAAGATCAAACAAATTTATTCATTTTACACTATAACCTGATTTTTTATCTGGTTAACACATCTTATCCAAAGATTGCCACCTTTAAGTACTATTGGCATTAGATTATTATAATTCCTATATGGTTACCAAAATTGCAAATTCAGTGCTTTTTATAAGCATTTTTACGAACACATAGCTCTAACGTACACGACAAGTCAGTGAGCTTCTCATTATAGACACCAACACTTCAATTAGAGTACTGTTTGGATCTGACTCTAAAATATTGGGATAATTAATCTGTCTATAAGGTAACATGGTTGGTTTCAGATATAACCACCAAACACTGCTTAAAATTTAGATTCTTTCTAGCAACTTGGAATCATGAATAGGTCCAAGGCTCCAAACACATGCAACCACATCATATTCAAGGTGCAGCAGTGGCTCGTTTCCAATGGTATATTCGAATAAATGACTGTTTCTTAATCCTCATAATTATATACACAACTACTACATACAATATGCGAAACTCATATTCAGTTCCCGAAATGTAACTTTCATTTCCCTACAATCCCATGTTCCATGAACAATGTAAACGACATATCATGAGCTCTGCATTCCATCTATGTTAAGTTTTAGACCGAAACAGAAAAATGCTAACTTGACTCCTATGTAGAAACATGGAATGGACGGAGAGGTAATGGCAAAAAACCCAAATATTGGGTAGCCATGTGATCAGATGTTTTACCTGTAACTTTTTAAAGCGCTAGTAGCTATATCTTTTTTGTACTTCCATGGGAATGCTGCTCCCCCTTCCCGTTAACTTCCCTATTTTCTGAAAGTTCGGCATTATCGAGTCTATTTGATGTCTCATGAATGGTGGTCAGACTGAACTGTTGTATTTCTTTCATCAATTAAGTTAGTTCCAGCCCCGTTGCTTGTCTGAACTAAGTTTACTTCTTTTTCATTACCATCGTCTGTTATTTGACTTGCTTTAGCTGCTGCCTCTTCAGCTTTTCTCCTCTTCTTCCCTTTGCTGTTTTCTTCTTGCTTCTTGCTCCTTTAACAGTTTGAATCTGATAAATTCAACTTAAGGTCACTAACAGCTGTAATTGTACCAAACCATAATGAGATTATAAAATATCAGCAGATGCCAACCTTTCACCAGGACGTGACCCCTCTGAAGCCGATTTTACTTCTTGTTTGGACTCCTTTAGAGTAGAGTTAGCTTGAAAGACAGATTTCGGAATCTGGGATTGTAGATCATCACTGATTTCGTCCAAAGAGTTCTTTCCGATATCATTGCTGATCTGGTTGAAGGGATTCTTTGCACCCCCTAGCTTTTGAAGCCACACTTGTTGGGCTGTGCTCAGTATGTTGTTGGTGAGCCAGCACGGAGCACAAGATGGGTATGTCAGCAAAGACAGATAAGCCTACCAAGAAATAAATGAAAATAGCTCCCAAGTTACATGAAAAAATAAATAAATAAAACTTGTAAAGTGACACTTGACAGTGAAGAGAGTCTTAAATTAAGCATTAGCATGTTCATCAAAAGAAAAGTAAATCTGCTGCTCACCAATAAAGACTCAGGCCGGATGGAACTGAGAGTGCAAAATAACCAATCATGAATGGAAGGATCTTGGTTAACACTTGAGAATTCTTCATGTTGGGATCATCACTCTGAAAGTAAGAAATAAAGTCGACTTGAGTACTTCATTCATGGGAAAGTGAAGATGAAAGTTTAAAAACTGGCTAGGAGGAAGTCATTTAAGTCAATAAGCATGTAATATAGCTATTACAGGAACCCCTGAACAAAAAACAATTGCAGCAATTGAAATGAAAGAAAAAGAAAATTTTCAACTATATAAAGTTAAGGTTACTAAATTGATAACATTTAGACACTGTTGGGATCAGTAGGGCAAGTGGTTGATTTCACTTGATCCCTCGAGATCTCACTGAACCCTCAGTGTTTGTACGCTTGCTGATTAAAACAAAAAACATTCTTTTAGAATCTGGAGCAGTCTACCACTTGTCTGAGGAAATTTAGGTAATGGGAGTAGGGTTAGAAAAGGCATAGTTCTAGTACAAAATGATGCAAGGAAGCTACCCATAAAATAAAAATCTTGAAAATAAAAATATGAGGATATTGAGTTGTATAGAAAAAGAATGATACACAAACGCAATATAGTATGAACAGATTACCTGAGGCTGTGATGATTGCATGATTTCAATGGAGATGAACTGCGAGACAACTAGCAAAACGGGCAAAACAAGATATGCTAAGGTATCTGACCATCCAAGAGGTGGATGACCATCCTGCAAAAATGATTAACCATATAAAAGAAAAGAACTGAAACTAATAATAGCTTTTACCTAAACCTGAGGTAGTACTAATCGTATGAGACATCTCCATAAACACAGAGGTTACTGCCTCAGTTTACAAGCTCAAAAATTTGAGAACTATACAGTACGAGTCTCCGTGAAAAAGAAGTTCAGATTATAATGAACTAACCACAAATGGAAAAAGCCAAGAGATTCCACTGCCACTTTGTTGAGCAGCAACTGTAGTCGGACCAGCCAGAGAGGGTATCCAGAAGAAACCTTCCGTAAGAAGTCCCTTAACATCGGAAAAAACACAATTATCAGAAAAATTATCGATAAACTGGTTGGAAAAATAAGACCAACTTAAATAGCATGTTACCTCATTTGCCACATTTGAAAGGGCTCTATATAGCCCAATCCAAACTGGAATTGTTGCAAGCGTTGGCAGGCATCCTAGCACAAGCATAAAAGAAATAAAAGTCATGCCAATTAATTAGACTAGGTAAGAAAGAGTCTCAAGAACCATAGAACAAATTGCAGAATAAAGAGAGTGAAAGTTGACAAAAAACCCTGGAAACAGTCTCTCTCTCTCAGGTAGATTTTGGGTTAAAAAAAATTGGAATTGGAATGAGAAGTATGATAATGGGGATAACATTTCCATTCCAAAGCAACTCACAAGACCAAAAAATCATAATCAAAACATAAACAATGAGAATCTCATTTTCATTCCAATTCTCAGGAAAAAATTCTATTCCAAACGCGACCTTAAATATTTTCAACGAGGCCTCACTTCAAAAGGTAAAAGGCATGGAACAGAGAGAAAGAGAAAGTAACACTTCAAAGTTAGATCTCAAATTGTGGGTATGCATTAAGTTGTATAATCATACTTTAAAATTCTCTCTCTCTCTCTCTCTCTCTCTCTCTCTATATATATATATATATATGAATCCTGTTCTGAATACAGAAACCGAAGGTGAGAAATTGATCTCTCTCTCTCTCTCTCTCTCTCTCTCTATATATATATATATATATGAATCCTGTTCT